>VDFB02273879.1:0-25098 GCA_007258455.2 Sequoia sempervirens
AGAGGGAGGGGAGTTGGAGTGAGGAGGGGGTGGGGGAGAACAAGAGGGAGAGGGGAAGAGGAAGCTCTAATTCAGTATGCTCAAAAGAAAAATTTATGTCTTATCTATTATTAAATAGAATATTAATGCCAAATGGTTCTCAAGATAAAATAAACTGTATCTAGTTTGCACTCAAGACCTGATCACATGTGTATTTTTTTTTTCTAATATTTACTCTAACATTAGAGCCAGTTGTTGAAAATTTCCTTATCTTGATGTCAGGTGTGTTGGAAGAACATTAATTTAACTGATTATTTATTTATAATAGAATAAAAAATGGAAACATCGAGGGAGAACCCTCTGAATTCTAAGCAATGGGAGTTGATGCTGGGGGACAAACAACAGAACTTGATGTACTTAAAATATTAGATTTAAAATAGTCACATCTAAATAAACCTCAAATTTTTCTGTTATAAAGTAAGAGAGCGAGTAGGCCCAATACTATATTAAAATATTTGCAACAATGCATAAACTTGAAACTGTATATACAAAAGAAGAAATATTAATTAACTGTTATATCTTGATTAAATATAACTCATTTGTTGTTCTATAGGGTTTTTTCAATCTGTTTAACGATTTTAAATAGACTCTTTCCATCTTAGGCAGTTGCTTTTTTTGAGCTACAATAATTAAGAAACAAGATTCCCTCGTCATTCTACAAGCATTCAAGGCTTAATCATGTGTGCATCTGTCCAGAGTGAGATGAAGATAGAGGGCTAACATATATATTAGTTTTATTATAATTTTCATGATAACTATGCATGATACAGAGCAAGACAGGGATAAGGAAGTACACTTCATACAGACCTGCCAGCTTCAGGGGAGTAACCAATCACATAGTAAGTAGTTGAGGTCCAAATAAACGAATCCAACAATGAGAATGGAATCTTCAAAACAAATCCTGGAAGAGTGTAAGCCCATGCTGGATAGAAGAAAAGATCCCTTTGTTTGAAAAATATTGGAAGCCGAGACAATGTCATGGCTAGCTCCACAAAACCATTAAACATCACAAAGAGGAGTGAGAAAAACAGAGCTCCCAGATAATAATTTCCATGCTCCAAGTTAACTTTCATGTGTGTCCGAAGGAAGACTGTCATTGTGATAAATGCAACTACAAGAAGCTGCAATGGAAGATTGATTCAGAAATGAATTAGCCGTTCATCCAGGCTCTATGCAAGCTTACCAAATATGCTGGATTTCATCAAATTCACTCTTATTTTCCACACATTTTTACCCACCATATAAAAGCATGTTTAAACGGTACTATTTCGAAAACTATAGAATATTCTTTATTTTAAAAAAACCTAAAACTAGGTGATCAAAAATATAAAATCTACTCTCTTAAATCATTATAAATAAATAATTGAAGTCTGATGGCACTGCAGCAGAAGGAAATATGGGTTCTGAGATTTTGACTGTATTTTGAAATATTGTGAATTACTTATGATATACAATAGATACATCTTCAAACTAATTTCATATGTCTAGGGCATAAAACACTCTGTTCAAAAGTGGCTACCTTGTCTATAAGCTAGAAGATCAAGAGTAGAGAACCTACTTGTGCTCCCTTGAATATATAAACAAATGAGTTTCGCTTCATAAGTAGCCATTCTCGGTCAAAACATGTCTTGAACAACACCCATTTCCTATATGAGTATTTGCTGAAAGACAGAGCATCCTTGTGGCTTTTGGACTTATCATAAGGTTTCAACAGTTCTTTTGACAGCCCTTCCCCAACATGAAATTGCTTGAATCTCTGAGAAAACTTCTCTACTGTAAAGTATACATATGGCTTTTCCCTGTTGTACCAAACTGTTCTTGATCCTTTCGAGAGGTAACCTGCAGTTTCATGCAAATAGATTTAGATAACTGGTATGATGTCAAAATTATGAAAATAACATGCAGATGGATATATATTTACCTCCTGGAGAAAATCTGCAGTGTCCTTGCGTTCAGGGCACTTGAATCCACAGTTCTCAAAGAACTCTAGTGCATAATCACGGGGCCCATGGTACACTATCTGCCCTTCTGACATTAAGATGATGTCATCAAAGAGATTAAATGTCTCAGGTGCTGGTTGGAGGAGTGAAATCAAAATAGTTCCCTTCATAATGTGGGCAAAGTGTTGAAGGCACTTCACAATCTGAAATGTAGTGGAACTATCCAAGCCACTTGATATATCATCCATGAAGAGAGTTTTCATTGGAGATACAATCATTTCCCCTAGACATGTTATGGATGACAATGAATTTGAGACACTAACAAACTATGAAATGAGTTCCAAAAGGCTAATTGAGAGGCAAAATCACACCCATTACCAGTTGTTAACCTTTTTCTCTGCCCTCCTGAAATTCCTCGTAGCATGGCATTACCAATCTTGATGTCTGAACAAATATCCAAACCAAGGATCTAAAAAGAGAAATGCAGGTTATAAAACATCGGAACTGGACTAGAATAGATACCATTTCAAAGAATACTCCTATGGATTAAAAGAACATGTCATCATCATATCATATTAAATATCCATATTGGACCAAATAACATGTTATTTTCCAAGGTTTCCACTATTAAATTTTAGAGAAATGAACTGCACAAGGAGCCTACCAATAAGCCCTGGTTATAGCTTAGTGGTAGAGCACCCCAGCATACACATTTGAGGTCTTAGAGTCCTAGCCAATCCATGGAAAATAACATTAAATAGCAACTTCCAAACATGAGACATTAATAAAGAAACAACATTCTCACCTTCAAAATATGATCTGTTTGAAGATTTCCTTTCAGTCCCTCAATTGAAACTGCCTGAAAACAGAAAAGGATCATTTTGATAATTGAATTGGTAGAAAATTAAATTTTCTAATCTCACTTATAGCCCCTTAAAAACATTGAGAATAAAAACATTGTTATTGGTCACTCACTTTCATATATGTGTCTATATCTGCCTCCGGAAGTATCCCCACTTCTTTTTCTCTTTTTCTGAGTTCCAAGAGAAGTTCTACATTTAGAACAAAACCTAACAAACCGTCAGTCCTACTGGCCATCTTACCTTACTGGTGTTCATTCTAGGCACCACCATTGACATTGAAAAAACCAGAAAAATGAAATTCAAATGAAGAAAATTTATACCATGCCTGGTACCCACTCCTTGGCAACGAGCTGAGAAATCAAATGTCTCTCTAACTGTCATTTCTGGAATATGCAAATCATATTGGCTGATGTAAGCAGATGTCTTTCGAGGGACAAATTCATTTAATTGGAATCCATTGTATGAGATATGGCCTCTCATCTGTCGCAGTATGCATTACAAGATGGGTGAAAATCTTTGAATTTAATATGGAGTCGGTAACTCCACAAATGTAGCTAATAAACATACTAAGTATATTTGGATTAGTACATAACCAATCCTTTAAGCCTAAAGCATAGAAATTTCATAATAATAATAACCTTCAATTTTGGGTTCAATTTCCCTGAAAGAGCCTTGACCAAAGTTGTCTTTCCACACCCTGGTGGACCTAACAGAAGTGTGAGCCTACATCAGATTTGAAATAAGTCAAAAGTTAGAAAATGACTAGCACTATCTTATGCAAGCAACAATAATTGATGTAATATAAAGTATTATAAACTATCTTTGCAGTAGATGAATAAGTAACATTAAAAAGTTATTAATAAAATCTGAAAAAGGTTACTGGTACCTGTTTTTTTGAAAAATCAGAACAAAAAGAAAAGGAAAATATTTTCTGCAAAAGAAAGTCAAAGTAAAGGGAAGAAAGTCAAAATCGAAGCAAAAGTCAAGGGAAGAAGTCAAAGTCAAAGTCAAAGGAAGTCAAAGTCAAAGGAGATTGAAAAATATTTTATGCACAAAGGATAAGGATGACAACTCAGGATAAGATTGACAACTCATAAAACAAAAAGGTGAATCTTATCCATAGAGAATAATGATTACAAATATCTTATCTATAGAGGATAAGGATGACAACTCAGAGGATAAGATTGACAACTCACAAAGGATAGGGACTACAAATATATTATCTATAGAGGATAAGGATGACAACTTATAGGATAAGATTGACAACTCACAAAGGATAGGGACTACAAATATCTTATCTACAAAGGATAAGGATGACAACTTAGAGGATAAGATTGACAACTCATAAAGCAAAAAGGAAAATCTTATCCATAGAGGATAAGGATGACAACTCATAGGAAAAATATCTAAAGTCAACATGACTTTTTTATTTTAGGCTCTCAAAATATATAAATGAGAGGCCCATGTTTGTTGCAAAGCATTGGAAAAATTTATTGTGACAAAGTGACATTCAGTCCTTTAATTTTCTTAGTCAAAATCAGGTCTTTACTTCTGTAATTTTCTTCATTGGTTGCATTTTCAACCTTATTTCACTCTGAAATAATGGTTGATTGTATGCTTGTGATGTAATATTTTACTGTTTTCTAGAAAACAGTCATTGTAGCAGCCTTCAGTGATTCAAAGATCAACATTTTGCCTTTATTTGTCTCAATTTTCTCTGTGTATGAAAGAAAAAAATGTATTATGACTCCTTGATTGTTGCTATTCTAAGTTTACCTCCAAATTACTATGTGAAGCTTTAGATTGCGATTCATAGGTTGTGTTGCTGAAACAATGTAGAAATTTGCTATATTTGGTGTATCACCTTCATTTTCCATTTTAGTTTTATATTATTAGATCTTTCTCCTCTCTTTTCCCAGCAAGGTTCTTTAGTTAGAGTTATTTTTAGGTGATTTACCAAGGGGAAGCCACCCTTTAATTGGGGTTGACCTCAAGTTTCACGAGTCCCACAACTCAAGAGGTCATCCCATGCTTCACAGGATAGGGGGATTCAAGATTCAGCAGGGTGCATATTCCAGGTGATAACAGTTTTCGGTACGCCCAGTGGGACTATTTGAACTATCAAAGTTCTAAACTTGTCCCTTCATTGCTAGTATTTGGTGTGTATGTCAACAATTTCTGCCTTTGGAGGCAATACTTTCACACACCTAGCAACTCCAAGTTTCAAGTGGATTAAGTGTTGGTATGTACTTAAATTTTTGAACCAATTTGTCCTGATTATTCTTGTTTTTAAGAATACTTCAATGAATTTTCAGCTTATTTAAATGAGGCACCATGTCTTCATTCCATAGAGATATGCTTTATCACCCTCCATTTTCTGAGAGTGCTGCTCATATTTCCTCTTATCAGCCATATCAAACAGAACATACAACTGGTTTTACCCCAAATACCTTTGCTATACAAAGAGACTAGCATGTTCAATATATTTGCCACCCACCCACCCCTGCTCAATCTTCTTGGCAGCCTTCACATACTTTTAATCAGTCCCAAGAAGTCATTTTTATGCCAAACCAGCATTGTTACTTCCCTAGCCAACCCCAAAATGCTGACATTATGGGGATTGGTGACATCAAAAGCATATTGTTAGACTTCAATAAGCAGTTAGATGATATCCAGAGACAAAAATAATTCAATTTGCAGCAAGAGAAATTGGCTTGCCAAGCCTACCAATACCAATAGGAGATAGATACACAGAGGAAGCAATATGAGGAGTCTCTTGCAAAAAGGATTTCTGCCAAACAAGAACATATGAAGCTATTATTTGTCCAAGTACAAAGATTGGAATCTCAATCAACCTCTTGCATTTTAGATCAATTTGTAAAAGAGGAAGCTCCTAAGTACAAGTTTCCAATCGTCAAGCAAGATAAGCCACCTGAATACTCAAGTAAGTGTTCTAAATTTGAAATACCAAGTTTTGGAGGTACTTTTCCATTGCAAGAGCCTGTGCTTCACCAAAGTCGTCCTACTATTCCTCAAGAAGAGC
Organism: Sequoia sempervirens; assembly: GCA_007258455.2. Classification (NCBI taxonomy): domain Eukaryota; kingdom Viridiplantae; phylum Streptophyta; class Pinopsida; order Cupressales; family Cupressaceae; genus Sequoia; species Sequoia sempervirens. The sequence continues at coordinate 5,886 of VDFB02273879.1, forward strand.
CCCCTCAAGAGCTTTTTCTACCTTAGGAAACTTCTCAAAACCATTCACCTAATCAGCCTTCTTGTCCTAGCATCATTTCCCTTTATAAAGGAGGACCTACTGTTTATCAAGGTAGCTGGTTTAGTGGGAAAGAGGAGTTTTTTGAGGCAAAAGAAGAGCAACTTGTAGCTGATGAACCTCCAAGTGGTATAGAAAAATCAGACTTGCTGCAAGAGGGTGATGAGAATAATCAAATAAGACAATAGGTTGAAAAGAAATTTAGAGGGCTAGAATGTGAAGTTTTGACTAACTTGTTTGATGAACTTCCATTTTTTGTTGAAGGTGAAGAAAATGTACTAATGCTTATGTCAACAGATCAGCTGGGAGAACAGGATAACAAGCAAGAAGGGGGTGGTGAAGAAAAAGAGTCTACATTTTGGTTTGATGAGTTGCCTTCTTTTGTTGAACAAGATGAAGATGTGCTTATGCTAACATCAACATCAACAATAGGTTTGGAACAACAAGGAGATACAAGCAATTTCGATAAGGTGTTGATCTACCAAGAACAAAATGAAGATAGCCTTGTTTTGAAGAATGCACAGATTGATAAAAATGAGGAGAGTAAGCTGGAAATTGATGAAGACATATTCTCCAACATCATACAAGACTTTTGTTCAAATCTTGATGTCAAGATTTTATCTCTTGAATCAATAAATTATGAGCAGCACAAACTAGAGGAGAAAACAACCATGTTTCCATTTGGACCACATGAACCAAATCATTCCAAAGTGCATGTCGTTAAAGAAGCAGTCTAGAGAAACGAAGCCAACAAGGAGAGTTTGAAGTTTGTTAGTTCAGGAGGGTGTCCTATCAAACATTTAGCCAAGATGGTGGCCCACAAAGCATCACAAGTCATGCTTGCACCCAAGCATGAAGTTGCAGCTGAGGAAGGACGCATTCGGCTTACTTATGCACTTCAAGATAGTAAATATGATAAACACGAAGGGATGAGTGAGTTTATTTACATCATTCATGAAGCATTGCAACAGTTTATAGAATATCTATTTGTGTTTCATCTCCACTCAATGGTTTATGATCATGCAAAGCATCCTATGTTGGTTAGAAAAGGAAGTTATTTTGCAAAACCAGTTGATGGATTTGTTTGAGCATCACTATTGTTGGTTAGTATAGGTTAGGGTAGGTGTTCTTTCTTGCTAATAAGTGTTGTTGCACAAGGTTTTAAGTGTCTTTTCCCTAAGTGCTTTATGTACAAGTTGTTGTTTGTAGCAGGCTCTTTTCAATTAGAGCAGGTTGCCTGTTAGGGAGCAGGGAGCAGGTTGGCAACAATGTTTTTGACGAGGCAAACAGTTTTTGTTGATCCTTATGAAAACTTCATGCCCAATGGACTGTATAAGGCAGCTGGTCAAGTATTCAGCAGGCAAATAACCCCCTTGAGATTGCCAAAATGTTACCTGGTTTTTTGAAAAATCAGAACAAAAGGAAAAGGAAAATATTTTCTGCAAAAGAAAGTCAAAGTCAAGGGAAGAAGTCAAAGTCAAAGGAAGTCAAAGGAGGTCAAAGTAAGTCAAAGTCAAAGGATAAGGATTGAAAAATATCTTATCCACAAAGGATAAGGATTGAAAAATGTCTTATCCACGGAAGATAAGGATGACAACTCAGGATAAGATTGACAACTCATAAAGCAAAATGGTGAATCTTATCCATAGAGGATAAGGATTACAAATATCTTATCTATAGAGGTAAGGATGACAACTCAGAGGATAAGATTGACAACTCACAAAGGATAGGGACTACAAATATCTTATCTATAGAGGATAAGGATGACAACTCAGAGGATAAGATTGACAACTCATAAAGAAAAAAGACAAATTTTATCCACAGAGAATAAGGATGACAACTCATAGGAAGAATATCTAAAGTCAACATGACTTTTTGATTTTAGGCTCTCAAAATCTATAAACGAGAGGCCCATGTTTGTTGCAAAGCATTGGAAATTTTTTTTGTGACAGTGACATTCAGTCCTTTAATTTTTTTAGTCAAAATCAGGTCTTTACTTCTGTAATTTTCTTCATTGGTTGCATCTTCAACCTTATTTCACTTTGAAATAATGGTTGATTGTATGCTTGTGATCTAATATTTTACTTTTTTCCTAGAATACAGTCATTGTAGCAGCCTTCAGTGATTCAAATATCAGTATTTTGCCTCTATTTGTTTCAATTTTCTCTATGTATGAAAGAAAAGCATGTATTATTGTGAGTCCTATAACTCCTTGATTGCTGCTGTTCTAAGTTTACCTCCAAATTACTGTTGAAAATTACTGTGTAAAGCTTTAGATTGAGATTCATAGGTTGTGTTGCTGAAACAAAGTAGAAATCTGCTATATTTGGTGTATCACCTTCATTTTCCGTTTTAGTTTTACATTATTAGATCTTTCTCCTCTGTTTTCCTAGCAAGGTTCTTTAGTTAGAGTTAGTTTTTAGGTGATTTACCAAGGGGAAGCTGCCCTTTAATTGGAGGTTGACCTCGAGTTTCGTGAGTCTCACAACTCAAAAGGTCATCCCATGTTTCACGGGATAGCTGGATTCAAGATTCAGCAGGGTGCATATTTAAAATTATAACAGTTACATAAAAAAGAAAATATTCATCTGAACTTGAAGAGTCAACCTAAAGATGTAAAATGAGAAAAGCAGAAGAATTGGAACAGACAACATCTTGAACACTATTTTGCATATGTTATGGTTCATAATATACAACCTTGATTTGGAATGCAAAATCAAGATTGGAAATTGCTTGTTATTTACTATAGTATTTTATTTCCCTACTTTTCATCCCTTATATCAGAAATGCAATCAATAACTTATCCCCCATTTCATTCTAGTTAATGTTTCCAATACAAAATAATCCATAAAACATTGTGGAAATGAAGTTTCTGCTTCTTGAAACTGCTAGACATTTTTGGCCATTTCTGTGGCTGAGAGAGCTGAGGAAGAATGTATATGTGCGATGAGTTTCAAGGTATCTCAACATTCAAACTACTCAGCTCATCATCTTTGTATTTTCCACTATTATCCGTTTGTGATTCTTTTGGTTTCATCCCGTTGATCCCTCTTTAATATGGACTACTTGTTTGTCACAAATTGTCTTGTTATTCTTGCTTATCCTTTTCAGCGTGTAGGTTCATCAAGAAAAATGATTAATTACCTTCAAAACACAGCGAACTTAAATCATTCCAATCTTCAATTATAAGGGTATCAAAACTTGAAAACTACCTATTTCGTTATCTTCCAATGAGAAGCTCTTACTGGAACATTTGCATCTTCAAAAAACACACTAGTCCAATTTATCTCAATTTGTGTTGGAATTAATATTTTGGTCTCTCTAAGCTATGACACTGTAAGTATCTATAGGTTTTAGTTCTCTATATGACACTATAAATTCACAACAATAAGGTGTACTACCATCATGATCCAATAAACAATCACTGTCATTGTTAACCTTCATCATAAGGTGTACATTTCTTTGCAAATCAATGACGTCAAATCAGCTGCTTTCATATTGAAACGACACTTCCATTTATTACATCCTTTACATGTTGTTTTGGCTGTCTTTACACTTTTTTTCTTGGTCGACCTAAGGCTCCTTCTTTGAATCTCATATTTGCAAGCTCTACAACCTACCCAATAGGCCTTCAACAAAAACAGTATTTCCTTGGTTCATCCTCTTCTCCATTGGTCGACATGTTAGCTGCACTAGTTCTTTGTTCTTATTAATTTCAGAATATTAGTAGAATCATGAATTAATTGCTTGTTCTTCCTATCAAGGTACATGAGGTGGTTTTTCTCTCTATATATCTAATGGGTCGCAGCTTTATTTATTCTACTGCCTCCCCAATATTGTAAGCATTCGTTGAAAGAAAATCATGCATTTTGATATTCATGCCCTGGTTTTGTCCTGCAAATGAGTCACAATTGTTCTGTGCTATATTTTCTCATCTACTCTTTCAATAGGTTGAGGAAAATATTACACATCATGATTGTTACCCATGTAGAGTGGGGTTATTGGATACAATCTGCAAAGCCTTATACTTTCCTTGCTTCTCTGTAGCTTGTTGTTCTAGTTGAAATAAAGCAACTTCCTATGCATCAATTGTTTTTGTTCAATGTGTCTGGTTACGATTGTCACAGAGGATGGTGCTTCCACTGTGGGTTCTTCTGGATAGGTTACATTTTTGGGGTATAATATCTATGGCATTTTTCATTATTTTTATCTATCAAATTTAATTATGATCAAGATAAGATGTGTCTCCAATTCTTTGCCACCTATTTTCTCTTTCTATCAACTTTCCCCCTGAAATTTCTATGCAACCAAGTTTTCTACTGCTAAAGACCCACAAATTTCCTGCACTCTCCTCTGCACAATCCCAGGACTTACCTTTCTCATCTCTGTTTTCTCTAGCTTCTCTTGACCATTCTATCTTTCTGACTCAGTTTCCTTCATCTATCTGACCACTTATAACAGTCAGTCATTCCTACATCTTCCTGACCACTTATAACAATCAATCTTTCTGTGTCAAATCCAATTTGTCACCATGCCTCACTGACTAGCTTAATATTTTCCTATTAAAGAAGGCATGCATCCTCTACATGCTTAACATATCGTGGACATCCTACAGAGATATGACTTACCGTGAAGGCTTGATTACGCCATTTACATCTTTTAGAATGGTAAAATTTGCTTTTTCCGATGGCGAAAGATGTACCATGTCCAGGATACCCTAAATTCAAACAAATATACCCAACATTAGTATTCCCGGCAATCATGGAACAATTATAAACTGCACTGCTCAGCAATACTTTGTTTAAAATAAGCTCCAATCTGATTGATTAGAGCTTCATGGTCAATCTCCCTTCAACAAACTATTAACAGTGTAAAGTTCTTAAATGAAAAAACAGCTGAACTGAGTGGTTTCATACCTCAAAACCATTTCTCACAACATTCCAAAGTGTTGGAAGAGCTCTACTGCCAATGAGACAATGTGCATCAATGGTCAAGTTTTGGTATCTGACTTCTACTGTTGACATCTCTATGCCCACTCTGAGAAACATGCAGATAAAAAATAACTTATTTTTTCATGCTAAGCATTGAGATCTAGAAGATAGCTTATGACAACATGACACTGTGCGGCAGAACTTTAAAGAAGATTGTAATGTGTACGTGCGATGAAAAAAATGTAACAAAATTCCAATTTTGTTTTAAATCAGACATGTAATTCAATATGAAGTGCTTGAAAGAAATGATTTTCATACATCTAAGCTAAAATATTTTTGTGCCATGAAAGATTTGTCCAACCAAAGTCAGATGGTACCATGCTAAAATTTTGGGCTGGCCTAGTCTTCATTTGTTATTTCAGTTAACAGCAACTTATCTGTCACATAAGTTTGCAATTATGTGAAAAATAAAATTAGCTATAGGGCTGCCCACATGATAATACTATTTTCCAAATAATTGCAAATTTAGATGAAAAATAAGCTTGTACTAAAGTTATCCCAATGGAAAGAAATCAAGCTACTTACTTGTCTATTCTGTCTCTGAGCTTCTTAAGCAACCTTTCACTGTCTTTCTCTATGTCCTTGATCAATTTCTCAATGAGCAGATGCCTCTGCAGAGGCTTGAGATGCCTTACATCCACAATATGCCTGTCTGTGACTAAGCCATCCTCATCATATTCCTTGAAGATAGATGCTCTGATTCTATCATAGGTTGGAAGTTTTTCTATGGCCGCCCAATGTAGGGCCTCCTCCTCATCTACAACATCGTCTCCTTCATTGAATTGGGAAGAGGATGCTTGACTGAAGATGCTACTGTGCCTCTTGCTTCTGAAGCTCAGACGATTACTACTTATCAGGCGCATGCTCCTTCCCACTTCAGCCAATTCCTCTCTGAATGACTCTATGTCATCTGTTGATACAGGATGAGCCATTGTCCCAAACTATGCTAAACCTACAGCTCTATAATACGATATAGCTTCTTATGCTGGTGTTGTTTTTTAAGGGGCCATAGAAGCCAACTTCCAAGCAAATATTGCATATCACAGTTCCCTCTATGACATTCCAGCCATTGTTGGCAACTATGTCTCCATTTAAGAGCTGTTAGAAGTTACCACCTTGTCATAAGATCACTTTTCGTTGACCTTAGACTCCAGCTTATTGCCTAATGCACAAGTTAAAAAGAGATGGTGGGTATTATTTATTTGCTTATATAATATGAGCGTTAAAATATTAAGCTGTTGAGTGTTGGATGGTGACTATGAAATATAATGTTTTAATGGTAGAGTGTTGTAGATAAACATGTTTCTTTTTTAATAAGTTTTCTTTATACATTTTTTTTTATTCAAGGGGTAAACGCACTGGAATACAACCATTCAACAATACCACTCCAATGGGGTTTGAACCTTGGTGGCAAGAACATCAATGCCACCAATAAACCATCACACCATGCCAATACCGGCAATCCTTTCCTTTCCTTATACATTTTTAAAAATATGTTATTTTTTAATTTTTTAAATGGAATATGTTTAAAGTATCTGTATTTTGAAATTGATTTTATGTTTTAAAAAATATTTATGTTATGTTAGAAATTAAGTTAGTACTTTTTTTTTTTTAAAAATAAGTGATAGTATATTAAAAATTTGAATAAAAGGTGACGTACTGGAGTATTTTTTATGATTAATAATCAATTTTGAAAATTCTGGATAGTTTCTAAATAATAAATTTAGAGAATTTAAAAGTTCAACTACATTCAAAATTACCATCTAAAAGACAGTAATCACAAAATTGAAAACTACATCAGATACACTCCATAATAAAAACTCACTAAAAATTCTTAATTTTTTTTTAAATAATTTGTTAAATTATTTCCTTCAATTAAATTTACTAAAAAATATTTTAAAATTTATTAACTTAATAAGAATTAATATAAACTTTTTATAAATTTTTTAATTAGAAATATTAAACATAATTATATAAATATTTAGACAATTTAAAAGTTTATTTAAACCCAAAAAAAATCAAAAGAAAAAAAATTATTATTCCAACAATATACATTAGAGATGGTACATAAAAAAAAAATATATTCATAATATTATCAACCACTTTCGTCTAACAAAAGAAAAGGAAAAAAATTAAAAAACACACGGTGCTCTTGACTTTTGTAAGGTCTGTATCAATCCATGTTGGACCTCAATAAAATAAAGGATGGGGGTTATCTTACCATTTATAATTCTCTTTTTTTTTTCAACGGAAAAACATATGATGGAAAAACATATGGTGATTATGATAACTATAACAGATTTGTTTTAGTTTTGTTATAGTATCAGTTTTATTTTGATGATATGTTTTAATATAATCATAAGTGATGTTATTTTATGTGAAGTTAAAGATTTATTTATTGTTTCTGTTTTCATCTTTATCTATATATTTCTACATTTCAATTTATTATATATATGTTCATACATATTCTTATATTCTAGTTATTTATTATATATACTATTACATTGGTTGTTTGTCAACCATGGATGACTCAATATGAGGGGATACCCTCTTATGCAAGCTTTTGGCGAGAGAACCATGAAATCAACAAGATATTCCCATGCATCTAGTGTAATGACCATGTCCTCTATGACACCTTCAGGTTTAATAGTTGAACTATCGACTAATTGCAATACTATAGGAGTAGGTCAAAGATCATCTAATTGAAGATTTTGCATAGTCTCCTTAGTCATAACATTAATGGTTGCACCTAAGTCAATCATATATTATTTATTAGAATGTCATTAATACACACTTCAATGATTGGGCTACTAGGTATGTGTACTTTGGAACAACCACTTTGCCTAACATAATGTTTGCAAGTTGTCCCATGACATTAATAGTTTAAGGGTCTTTTCACTTTTTGCTTTGTTTCTTTAAATGCGATTCTTGATTTTTTTTGCTATAACTTGAAACATCCTTGATGACCTAAAACAAGGGAACTTTTTATATAGACATTTTTCAATTGCCCTAAGAAATCAAGCTTAGGCTCAAGTTCACACTTTTTGTGTTCAGTCTTTCTGGAAATGTGGGCCCTTTATGGATAAATTCATTTTTCTTAGGGTGTTAACTTGAATGGTTTGGTTATGGGTTAGCATCATTGGAAAATATTTGAGGGGGAATCTCCATGATTAGTGGTGATGTAGGAGTGGGTAGCATTTTCCCTTAACAAAGATTTTCGTTGCTAATCTCAACACGAAGATGTATGTTGCTAATCTCAATTGCATAGGTCGGATATTGATTAGTATCATTAGAATAAGCTTGTTAAACATGATAACTTTTAGGGTTAGGAGCATGTTGGACTGGTAATTGTGTGGGCCTTGGTGGATTAGGAGCATGATTAGTAGGATTTGGCAAAATGGTTGGCTATTGGGGCAATGCCTATGATTGTTGCAAGTAGCATACATTAGGATTAGGCAAGGGTTGGTTTCCTGCCATTGTTGTTGTTTCCATGAGTACTGAGGTGATTGCTAGTGTTGTTGTAACCAAACTCCTTGGGGAGGTGTCCATCTAGGTGACATATAGTTTGACCATGCTAGAGGAGGTTGATTATACCATGGAAAATTATTTGCAAAAGAGTTTGAGAAAGAACTATAAGATAATGAATCCTAAGGGGTACCTTTTCACTGGTTCCATGGTTTGCAATGTGGTAGGTAAAATGATTGGCCATCCTCATCCTTCATTGCCTTAAACTTTGGTCATTCATATCTATCTTCAATGCTCACCACCCTTTTGCACTTGCAATCCATTTTTTTCTAGTGGCAATGGGGGCAATATTCTACCAAAGCTTCTTTTGCTTCCTCTTGTTTCTTTCTAGCATATAGAGTATCTAGTTTGGTTTCCATATGGTTGATGATATCTTACTTCATGTCCTTTAACAACTAAGCTCTATTCGTGAGACACCCACAATTGTTTTAGTTGTCATTTATCACAACCTGCATGTCTTCTTCATTGTGGAACGTGAATAGTTCCTACAAAGTTGGAAAACATACTCTCGTGGAACTTGAGATATGTCTCATGATCCTATTAAGTATAGGGCATCCATGAACTCCTCATTAACCCCTCGTAAGAAAATTAATTTCAAGGAATCTCTAATTAGTCAGTTTTGTTTGGATTTCTGGAGACAACAAGAATCTCTTAACATAGTATTCCAGTGGCTCATCTAGTGTGCATATGTGGTGTAATCATATCTTTTACAGAGGACATCAAATTCAAATAAGAACATATTGGGATCCTCTATTATAAGGCCATGAAAATTGGGAAGAGTAGAGGGAGGTATATTTTTCATTACAACATCCCTTTTTGGTCATATATGGGGAATTGAAGGTAGCAATTTCAGGAGGTTGATCTCCTACACCTCCAAGGTCCTCCTTTGTAAAGTGGAGATTAGGATCAAGAATTGATGGAGTGGGTTGAAGTGGTGCACAATTGGATTCTTTCTTGGAAATGATCAGTGGCTTAGCTTCACGTTTATTTATTTAAAGAGTCAAGTATCCACTTTCTTTGTGTAAGATTATTTATGCCATTGTTGTAGATGTGTTCCCTAGAGGATCTCTCCTTTCCACATGCAATAATTGTGTACCACTTCCCACCTTACATACCAGGTGTGAGTACAGAGTTTGATATTAAATATATTGTCTAACAATCCTAAGTGCTGAAAATGAAAGTTACAATATCTATGAAAACAAGGAATCACTTTTAAAACCCAAGATACTCTCATAGCTCAGGCAACATCCCCAACAACAACATCAAAAATCTATGTGCACCCTTATTACCTAATGATGTGGAGCATCTTATTCATGCACTTCTACCCAATGGATTAGATCATCCTCTCTTATACAATCATTAGTAACAAGAATTTATATTTAATTATCAAGCAAGGATGTATTTCTTAAGATGATGCTAGTATTGTATGTATGATTGGGAAAGTTCTAAGTATTCCTAAGAAGTTTTAACATAAAGCAAGTTTATTGAACTAAAAAAGAACCTAATTAGGGGAGAGGACCAAGTAGTTGTGCACCCTAACTTCATGCTTCTCAAAATCGTACGTGGAAATTTCAAATCACTTCAAAAAATTTACAACTTACTTGGTAAGTCCCTTGCTTATAACTTTCGTTTTAGGGCCACATCATTAAATATGATGCCACATCAACATGCTTTTTGTCAAGGTGTCCAAAAAGGCCAAAAAAAAAGTGCTACCAATACTTGTGCATTCACATCATGGGTAGTTGAGCGCCGATTTGGCATCACATGATTGGTTGCTTTTTAGATCAAAGGAATACATTTTGTTTAAGCTAGGGTAGTCATGTCACAACTATTGGGAATTATATAAACAACTACTATCACAACTATTGAAACATGCTCAACTACTAGGTCCTCTCCCTTAAGAAAGCATACAAAGTCTACATAACAAACTGTTGCTATCATACTAAAGCTACAACTAAGTTATTGTTGAACTATAAATTAACAAATACTATTTAGTTATAGCTATGGGTAATGATAGTTATCAATTGATAGTATAGTGTAGAAGGAAAATAAGCTAATCACTCTTTTAACAACAAAGTAACATTATACCTTAAGCGGGCCTTGCTTGGGTATCAAAACTCTTTCTTAACACATAAGATATCTATTAAATTCTATATGCGTAGTTGATTCAATGATTGAATAATTCAAATAAAAAGGTTTATTTTTCTTATTCAAAAGAAAATACAATAGCTGAAGGGAAAACTATGTTGTTTTCATTTACAAAGTTATGAAATATATATTAAACTTAACTCTAATCAACTATGACTTTAAACACTACTTGTTAACTCATTCCTACCAAATAGGAAGATGATTTTTGTAGTAAATACACGAAAGAGACATTGAGAAGTCCTAATTGGATCCTACTGTTAGAGATAAAGAGCTTGATTTCACAGGCATGTATGGGAAAATGGAAAAGGTGTTGGAAACAATGTTACACCCTGTTGTTGATACCTTTTTATTACCACATACTATTACTTTTATGGGTGAATAAGCTTATAATGCATAATTACGTTTTTAAAAGATTTTGGTGGATAAATGAGATGTATGAATATGTATTATGATGTGATTGTTTTTTAATGTTTAAATGATATATATGCAATTTGATGAATATGATTTTCATGTTATCGGCTAACTACGTTCTTGTTGAACTAAGTTGGATGCAGGAAATGATCGAACCCTCTAGTAGGAGAGGGAGAGTAACACCCAGGAGAAGGAATTGGTATGAAAACCATTGTCATGATCATCTAAGTATCTACACACATGTACTGCACTGGGTAGAGTAACCATGTTGAGTCAATGTTAGTATGTGTTGAACCATGTTGTTATCCTTTTTGGTTGATAGGTATGTTAGGGATTGTTGCTTATGATTCCTTTATGATTGTCTTGTCAATTTGAGTCACAATGTTAAATGCCTTTTTGTTGAGGTGTGATATTTGAATGATTATGAATGGATATTCATATGTACATGGGTACACATATATGTATATTAAATATACATGTATATATATAGTCGATGATGCACACATACGATCATATGCACGTATGAGCATGCATAGATATAAATGCCTATGTATACCCATGCACGGAAATTTGATATGTGTGTGACCGATCATTATATATGGCTATCACATGTTTTAGTTTCTTTGAGAAATGCACAATAAATAGCATTGAAAATAATGCATATTAGAGGCCACATATGGGGCTGATATGCTAGCCAAAAGATGGCAATAGAAAGTGCAAGAAGAGTTATAATATAACTCAAATACATGTGTTATGATATAGTTGTTAAAAAGTGTCGCCTATAATGAGGCATAGCATTTGCAAGTAATAAGAGTTGAGAAGCTACGTCAAAAAGACAAAAGGAAATAGGAAATCGATTGCTAGGTTGCTGTCATATCTTCCAAGCTTTGACTTAGTAAAATAGCATGAGTAAGTCGATTCAAGTCGACTTAGCAATAGAGGTATAAACTGAGTTTGTTGAGGGTTGTATATGTGTCGATTTTATGCATCTTTTTTTGCTAACAACAATAAGAGAAAGAGGTGCCCAGTTTGCCATTTGATCTTTCAAGCATTAGAATGGAATTTGAATTCTTATTTTCTATTTTAGAGGTGACAGAAATTGGGAAAAGTGGTGTAATTGTTAGTTGTTCTATAGCATTAGTTTTCTCATTATTTTCTATAAATTGAGAGCAACATTTCATTGTTTAGTTGTCCATCATTTTTCCAAGATTATTCTGCTATGTTGAGTTGTTGTGAGTGCAAATATAAAGTTCATTTTGAGAGTTAGAGAGAAATTTTGTTGAGTGAGTTGAGAGCATTGTTTTGTTGAGTTTCTGTGAATTTCTGGAGTGAGTTGAAGTTGATTTGTGAAGCTGAGAAAAAAGGAAGTTTCAAGTAGTCTTTTGGAAGATGCTGAAAGAGTTTTATTTGTTGGAAGTGTTATTGTCCAGGCATGCTTGTTATTTCACCTTTATTAATCTCCTTTATTTTTGAATTGAATTGTGTGTTGAATATATAATATTGTGCTATTATTGTATGCAAATAGAAATGGAATGCTTGAGTTTTCATTGGTTGAGTTAGGGAATTTATATAGAGCATGATATGAGTTTATGTTCTGAAATGTAGAAGGGATCTATGACAAACGTTGCTAAGTGATTATGTACAAAGGTGAAAAGGCATTAACCAATAGAGTAATAAGAACAATATATAGAGAGAATGATAACATCGAGCAAAATGAGAGAAGAAGACACAAATTTGATTATGGAGTTCGTTCGAGTGGACTACATCTCCTAGTTGAGATCAACTGAGTGACAAATCTATTAGAATGCTCTGAATTAGCAGTACAATCTCCAAAGGAGCCTCTTGCAACATTGCTTTACAAGAACTGTAGCCTATCCACAAAGTCCTAAAAAGTATCTCACTCAAATCACCTCACAAAAGCTCTCAAAACTAAGGACGATTGACCAAGAGTGAACACACTGACTTTGTCCTGAAAGGGCCTAATACAGACTCAGAACAATATTCCTCTCAAATTTAACTCAAAATTCTCTCACAAAAATGCTTACAAGCAAGGAGAAAGAGAGAGAATGAGATCAACTCTGAAAGTGATGATTTTCAAAGGCCTCCTAGCTCCCCTTTTATACATGGGAGTTTTCCATTTAGGCCACAACCACCAAAGATTACAAAATTCCCCTCCTTTGGAAAGATACAAACAAACTCCCCATTTTTAAATAATTGGTTAATAAACCTCCCTTAACAAAATATTAAATTTTGTTTGAGCCCTTTAACTTATTAGTTATTCGGGTTATATTGTTTGGGTATTTCTTTATTTGTTTAAGTTTGGAGGTAATTTGTTTAAAGTCAAAGGCATTTGGTTTTTAATCTTTGATTACAACCAACCGATGCCAAAATAGGTTTAAAACCGCTTAATGATTCATTGGTGGTTATATATTTTAGAACCCCATCGATTGGGGGTTCAACTCTTGCTGGTGGCTATTTTTAGCCTTTAATTTTCAACCGGTTGATGACAAAAAGAACCGTTGCTATCTATAGCTTGAGCGTGATATGCGCAGCGTAACGGTGAGCAATCCGTATTATCAATAGGAGGTTGCGGGGTCGAGCCCCTCCAACCATTTTTTGCAACGGTCAACAAATTTCAACTGCCAGATGAGGGAGATGGAGGTTGTCGATGGGGTGCCACGTGGCACCATTTGATTTGCCAAAGAGTCCACGTGTCTGTACGGTGCTGATGCAGCCGCCAATCGTACACTAACTGGGTGATGATGTGGCATGCTGACACAGATGCCACATGTCAAGACGCTATTGGTCCATGTTGGTGTCCGTACGATGGCTCATTCGCCAAGTCAGCACAATGACGTCATGCTGACGTTAGCACTATACCTTCAAGTCAACCTAGTCAACCACGAGCTTTGACCTTCATATCTCACACATACGAGCTTCGATTTGCATGAAACGAACGTTGTTGGAAAGCTCTCGACGAGCTCTTCGCAATGCTACCAACTTCTACCACTTGACAATGTCAAATTTTGACCCTTTTTCTATCCCTGGCCCCTGAGTTGATCGACCTTTGACCGACCTTTGATTGGTGATATCTCGCACGTATGATCTCGGATTTCGATAAAATGAACATTGTTGGGTTTGTTTCGTTGAGCCCTTCAATTTGATGTTGATTCTGATAAACTTTGAGATGATCAAATTTTCACCGTTTTGATGGCCTTTGACTCCTAATTGACCAAATCTTTGATTGTGCGTAACTTGAGCAAACAAACTCCTTTTTTTCCTGTTCAAGTTGCACTGGATTTAGTTCTTCGAGCTCTCCATCATGGCATTGCTTTCGGGAGAAATTGGAACACTTCAATTTTCAGGTTCTGGAGAGCCACCTGGATCAGTTTATCATGAGCATACATGTTTGGAAAATGAAGATATTTATGATAAGTATATTATTAGACTATTGTGTAAATATTGCTTGAATGATCTTGTTGTTTCATTAATTGAGTTTAAAATCATGACAAGGAAGTAGGATGAATGATAAGATGATAGAAATACCTATATTGTGATTAAATTTGTTTGGTTGGAGAACTCACATTCTCAATTAGTTATTTACTTTATGTAGTAAGGATAAGTTATGCCCTAGGATTTGGGATGTATATACTTGATTGGGGAATGCAAAAACCTAGACATTACAAGTATGTAATGGGAATATCCAGTATTTATGACAAGCCATCAGGGTCTATGATGTCATAATTGGAACGTTATCACTTTATGTTAAACTTTGTTGTGATTGTACACCAAGAGGTTCAATGGTCAATATAGTTTCCAAGTCAAGTAAGGGTGGGTGAACATATGACTCTGCTCATAGGAAGTGATATATATATATATATATATATATATATATATATATATATATATATATATATATATATATATATAATCTCTAGCCATTGCTTATACTTGTTAGTTCATTGTGGTCCAGGATTACATTCTAGTAAGTAGAGTCATGCTAGTTGGAAGGGATCCAGTGTATGGTCTTACTAGAAATTTAGGACACACAACACCAGATTCTCAAATGTGTGTTATTATGATTTACATACCAATCTCTTTGTTGAAGGGTAGGGCCATCTTACTAGTTAGGTAGATGTGCGGGGAACCGTAGTAAGTCTGTGGTTGGCGGAAAAGCACTTGGGTGATGCTCTCCCTCATGTAGTTGGTTGTTGAGTCTTGTGAAATAGAGGAAGTGAAGATCCATAGGTGGACACCTCAAACATTGAACCATTGTACTATTGAAAGATATGATATTGATATATGTTTATGATATTGAATCATTTGGAAAATATGTTTGAAAGATGTATTTCATTCATTGGAAATTATGTAATAATTACTATATTCATGTAATGATATGTGCAAAGTGCATTTATGATAATGAAAGGGAAAAAAATTTATGATCATGATCTTGAGCATTTGTGTTATTTACTTTTTCAAGTTAAAAACTTAGGTAAATTTATGGGGTAAATTTGGGGTATGTTACAAACAAAAAAAGGAGTTGTGACCTTGTAGCAAAGTCCCTCATTAGTTGGAGAAAATTCTTAAATGCCCAATAGTCTATGGTTGAGTTTGCATCAAGTATTGCTCCCTTCGTTGTGATGTAGGAGCATTCATGGCTAGGTGATGATCCTGTTTAATTTTTCGTGTGGAAATTTTGGTGAGTTGTTAAATCATATTTTGTCTTTCAAAATCCTTTTCCATGAGCATTTGATTGTGATGGCATTTGAAGGATTTGAATTTTCATTTTTGATGTGTGTAAGATGTTGCCCGGATAAGTGAAAATGGACAAAAATGATGTTTTATTTACAAAACTCCTGAAAAAGCAAAGGTGGGCATTGAGTTTGATTTGGGAATCAGTTTTCTTGCATATTTTAAAAATACCTAAAAAATAGGGAAGTGGAGGTGGGCACCCAAAGAAGATAAGGTTGTATTTTGTTTTAATGTGAAAGCGAAAAAAGTAGAAAACAATCCACTTTCATAGTGGATCATGCTTTATTAATTCTTTGGCTTAATATGGTATTTTATTTAATATTATTTACTGCATTTTTGTGACCTCCAAAAAGCTGGGCGTGTCAATAAGGAATGCACATGAAATGCAAGTAATTTGGTTGAAATGAAATTGCATTTCATTTCATTGTTTGAGGGCATGCAAAAGGTGAAAATTCTTATTTTTTAGGGAGTTTTTTCCAAGGGATTTGGTGGAGAGACTCAATAAGGGCATGGCTCTTCTCCAAGAAGGGTTTCCTGAGTGTGTTTTCAAATTGAAGGCATGAAAGTGAAGCTACAACAATTTTCTTCCATTGGTAATTGTTGATTGCAAGTTTGCAATCCATTGTTTTGTGTGTTATTGCAGGAGAGGGGTTTGAAGATTGTATGGGAAGATTTATTTTGCTGTTGTTGATGTTATTTTTCTGTTGTTTATGAATTTATATGGGCCATGTTGCAGCCCTTGAGTCCCAACAGTGCTCATCCGTTTAAAATTTGTTGATTGCAAGTTGCCAATGCAATGTTTGTGTTACTGCAGGAGAAGGGTTTTGGAGATTGAAGGGGGGAAATTTATTTGTTGTTATTAAGTTTATTTTTCTATTATTTGTGAGTTTAAATGGGCCATGTTGTAGCCCTTGAATCCATCATGGACTTATGTAAACATTGGAGATCATTTTGTAATAAAAAGTTGTAAACTGGTTGCAAATTGCAAACTAGATTTTGCATATATTGCAGCAGTGTTAAATGAAAGTTTGATGTTTATTTTGTGTTAAAGAATGGTTTTTATGTTGTGAGGGTTTGAGTGTTTTCCCCTCTCTACATTACGTTGTAGGTCCATGGTTCTTTGACTATGGGCTACCAACTCTTGTTGTTGCATGCTATTGTACTCGATTGATTGCTTCCTCTTTGTTGCATATAAGATTAACCACTACACACAAATCTTTTTCATCATAATCAACATAATTTATCATAACATTTCATCGCATATCAATAACAATCACACACTTATGCAAATATCTATCATCAAATTTATAACTACTTATAATGGTTTATAATTATTTGACATGTAATCAATAAATATAATATTATTTTTATTTGTCTTGATGATAATAGGTGTTTTCAACAATGATGTAACATACCCAAAGTTTACCCTACTACTTTCAGCTAAGTTTTAACTTAGAATGTGAAAAGTTCAAGTTTTAAAAAATATGGAAATAAAAATTTCCTTTTCAATAACACATTTGCACATTTGAAATAAACCATTTCATATTACATTACATGAATGAAATAACATTACATAATCCCAAGTAATGAATTCATCTTTCAAATACAATTTACAAGTAGATTCAAGATCATATTTATAAATCATAGCTTATAAGAGCTTAATGGTACAAGAGTATAATGGTCAAGATGCCCATATCTAGAACACACATCTTCTTCTTCTTCTATTTCACAAGTCTCGACTACCAACTGCAAGAGGGAGAGCATCACCCAAGTGCTTTTCCTCCAACCATAGACTTAAACGGTCCCCCACACACCTTCCTAACTAGTAAGATGGCCCTACCCTTCAACAAAGAGTTTGGTATGGAAACCCTTTAAAATAATGCCTACTTGAGCATGGTGTTGTGTCCTACATAACTAGTGTTGTCATATTGCACAGATACCTGCCAAACATGCATGACACTCCCTACTAGTTATGCAATCCTAGCTCATAGTGAACCGACAAAGTTTTCATATATATATATATATATCCACTTTCTATGAAGCAGTGTTGTATGTTTACCCACCTCCTCACTCGACTTGGAAACTCCATTAACCTATGAAAAAATATTGACTTGATTTGACCTCAAGATTTAAATAACATAAACACGATTCCATACAAAAGTGATAACACACTTATATTGATCTTATTGACCAATTAGGTTTAACCCAACCTATTGAATACCCTATTACACATTTGTAATATTCTTGGAACTGGCAAGTGCCTCTTATTCAAGTTCTCTCTTTTAATCATGGGAGTAACGACTCTCCTAGTTCATGCATAAATAGTTAATATTGATGACATCATGTCACCGACTTGACACCTCTAGTCTCAATCTAAAGCACTGTCAATATATCAATATGTATAATAATTCAAAATTAAACTTGATTTGAAGATTACTTCTTCGTATTGAGTTTTAGACTCTTTGTTGTCATATCTAGTATGGCTCCATCCTTCTAGGATACCATAACCAATGTAATTATCCTTGATATTAATTAACATATATAATCTTATGTTTATAGTAATATCCCATAATATATCAACATAATAAGCTATTAATGTCTAATAATTCAATTAAGTACCTTTCGACTATTCTCCAATTTCCTCATGGTTCTTTCCAAGTTATCCTTTGCATCATTTATATAAGGTACCTACGTTTGTATGTTCATAAACAATCATATATCCTTACCTTGAATATGACACATATATTCACATGTTTAAAATGTATGTTAAGTTCATACCTAAACTAGATGACATTTTTAGCTTGAGAGGAGTTTGTGCTTCTGCACCTTAAAGTCTCGTATTACGGCTTTGGGTTGCTGAGACGTAAACTCCTCTTCTTTAAAATTAGAATACCATGAATAGGTATGAACTCTTCGTCAAGTATAAGATAATATCATTTAAAAAGGTAATTGGAACAATACATTTCTAATACATTTTTCAACCCTATTGTAGAATATCAATATAATCACATTCAAGTGTATACCCTAACCCTAAGGAATAAACTAATCTCCTACTTTCAAGGGTTATAAGCAATCGAGAATGTAAGTTCTCCACCCATGGTTAAACTACCAACATAGGTGTTCATAGCATCACACCCTAGACATATTACTTCTATCATGATATCAACCCTTTTTATTTCTAAACAACATAACTTATGCAAGCATTATATGTATCATAATATATCTTAGATATTATCATAATACCTTCTAGTTAGCTTCACTTAACTACGTCAATCAAACACTAAAATCACGGTAGCTAATAAGATTTCTTAAGCCAACTTGTATATTTT
>VDFB02273880.1:0-41539 GCA_007258455.2 Sequoia sempervirens
AAAACCACAGTGAGGATTAACTCACAATATAAAGAGATTATAAAATTGAATACAGAGGCTCACTACCTAGAAGAGGACTCACTATCCAAATACAAAGGCTCTCTACCTACAGAAAGGGCTCACTACTTGCAGAAAGGACTCACTGTCCAACAACGAGGCTCATTGCCTACATATACAAAAGAGAACAAAATATCCACCACAACAATTAACACACATTCGTAGCCTTGATCAGAAAATTGCAGAAACCTTCAGCTCACTGCCTTTAGGAGTCTAACACAATGAAGTATTGTTGCCTCAACTCACTCACACACACTTCTACTCTTATGATTTTTGGCTTACTCCGTCACTTTGCATCACACTCAAAAAATTCACAATTCAACTTGCATTTATACCATCTTCAACCTTAGAAACTTTCTCCAAGGTCAACCACATAAACTTCATTTCATAAATTCAAATTAGGTCGGCAACTCAACATTCCCACGGTGGAAAGGAATGAGATTGGACCAATAAAAATATTTAACCAATACGAAAACTAATGTCGTAGATCAACCACACGCTTCCTTAATTAAGTTTCAATTCTTTGAATGAAGTGTAAACACCAGGTCGGCCAAACCTAATGAAAACACAAATGAACATTGATGTACACACTTCCCAACACAACTTAGATGACCCAAAAATGATACAACATGCTTCATTATGCATGAGAACACATCTTAGATTCCTTCAAATAAATCCACAACAAGTGCAACAATCTTTGAACACTTAACTTCTTCCATCAGTCCATTTGGACTATGCGAACACATACAACTCAAAAACATGACTTTCGGATCACCAAACCACACACATCTTTTCCAGAACCAAGAGAACACCACTATAAGACATATATCAGATCTGCAAGATCTAAAATAGAATAACGGAGGACTGTGGAGTAGAAACATTTATCCCATTCCATAGAAGATCAAATCTTCCAGAAGAGTTCACACATTGGTGAACGTAACTTTCACATGTCATCAAACCAAAAAATGAAACTAGAGATATATCACCACTAGATCACCATTAGCAAAACTTCAAATCCACACAAGTATAGGATCAACACAGGAGAAACATAGAGCACATACCAAATCACATTCATCACTTTGACTTCTCTTCTTTATTAATTTTCTCAAAAGCACTTGGAAACTCATCAAACCAACACATCTGCAACATCATAAAGATAGCTCCATGTACTCACAACATCTCAGAAGCATCTCAACTATACATGTACAATCTGCAACATACTAAACTTTCTTGACATCAATGACAATATTAATGACAACACCACTAAACTTGTTCATACTTGCAACACTTGTTAATAAGTCGAGTCAGTCGAACTACGTGGTCTCTACTTGTATAACATAGGCAAGGCTCATCTTTGATCAGCCCCCAAGACCCTTAGGATAGGTCTTTAGGTTAGGTTCTTGGTCGTAAAACTCTCGAAAATCCCTAAAGATTTTGCAAAATCTTTGGAAAATCCCAAAAACATCAAAATATCAAAAAATCCCAAAAACATCCAAATAACTCAAAAAAATCCAAAAACATCCAAATAACTCAAAAAATCCCAAAAACATCCAGATAACTTATAAAATTCCAAAACATCCAGATAACTCTAAAAATCCCAAAAACATTTAAATTTTTGAAAAATCCAAAAACAATGGAAAACATTTAGAAAACCCTAAAAATCCTCAAATATCTCATAAAACCCTAAAAAGCCTCAAATATCTCAGAAAACCCTAAAAAGCCTCAAATAATAGAAAATCTCAAAATCATCCACATAAACTTTCAAAAAGACCAAAAACAACCTCAAAATATTTTCAAAATACCAAAAACATTAAAATATTCGAGAAAATCCAAATCCATCCATCCCATCCCGCTTTCACTTGAAATAAACTTTGCCCATAATAAATTAATCATCACCTTCAACCTTTGGCAAAACAAATCAAGGGAAAGTGTAGCAAATCGTTAAGTGAGAACCTAATCGTCAAAATCTAAAGTCTAGATCATAGGTAAACGATTCGGTAGAGTTTGTATCAACAGCTTACCATAAAGCTCATCATTATCCTACATCAAACCATCTGATCAACATGTCCTAGGATGTATCCTTCCTATGATGGACATCAGTATCAGACATCACTTTAGCTAAACTAAACTAGAAAAGAGATATAGATAACACTGACTGTTTGTCTTTGATCTTTTCTTATGATTTATCTTAATGACCCTTTCCGAGGACCTCTTGATGATGTCTATCAAAACAATTTAGAGAGAAAGGAATGGGGCATCGAACATTATCTTTTTTCTAGTGTGCTTGTGGGTATTGTTGTAAGATAATCTTGGTGCATACTTTCTTAGTTGTGTGTAGGGAAGTCGTTTGGAGTACATTGTTGACTATTGCGTATGCTTTGGTCCAATATATTCTCAACTTCTTATATTCTGATGAGGTTTTCGTATGTCAAGGTGTGAACAAGAACTATCCTATCTATTTTCAAGTAAAATTCCATTACGCTAGATACAATGTTGTCCTAGTTATTAATACCTTGATGCATTGTGTATATGTGTTATATCAAACAATAAGGAACAACATAAAATCCCAATCTCGAAGTGTGAGCAACTCATCATCCTACATTTAATCCTCATTTTTCATGTATCGTCACCATCTCTAATAAAGTCTCAATGGATCATGGACTTGTTGGATCTTTTGAAGCAATCATCACAATCAATGTTCATTCATTCTTTATTCTTCTATCTCCTCTTCACGCTAACCTAGTATCATGATAGTCAACAAAAACATCATCAATGCATCCACCTTGCATCCACAAACCATTAGCATACATGCATCTCATAATCATAGCACAATCATAAAACCATCCATCAGCATAATTATTGCATCATACACTCTGCATTATCATTTGAGTTGTGATGAATAATATAGATTTGTTATTCTAAGCATCTTGAATCATTGCATCACATAGCATATCATATCATACACATGCATTGTATTATCATTTGCATCCATATGCATACATCATCATCATAGAACTACATAGAAAATATACCAAAATGAAATGTATCCATAAAATTTGCATCGCATATCATCCATCCATAGCATATTCTGAAAAGATAATGAAAAAGAATACATTACATTGCAGGTCATATCATATCATCATCATATCACATAGGCATAAGTAAAGTGCATCCATACATGACCAACTATAAGCATCTCATATCATATACATCATAAGAATGAAATAAAGTAAATACATCACATCATAAATCATTTGTATTTGTATCATATATATCAAAAAATGAATGTCATAGCACAAAACCTGGATCAGTGTATGTATATAAATCAAAAATACAATATCCACAAGGCTATCAAAAAGAGCCCATGAATGTATATATGTGTCAAAGAATCAGGCAACAACCAAAAAAAATCAAAAAAGTTTTTGTACATCAGAGGCTAGCCCTGATGGCTATTACCTCTCTTTTCCTAGATCCCTCTTTGGTCGTGCATCACTATGTTGTGAAAAATTAGGTTGTCTAAATGCCTACAGTACATCCCGATGGTAATGCAATCTATAGTATGCAGCCTCTATCACAGCCTCTCTATATAATATCGCTGAAACAATCCTACCATATGTGGCCAATGTCATCACCTCTATCTGCTAGTGTTGGGAAACCTCCTGGTCTCTCTCTACAATCACAGCCTATACCCATTGTAAATCCTAATCTCTCTTGGTCATGATGGCCACCACCTGATGTCATGCTTGGTCCCACTCAAAATTAATAACCAAAATCTATTGGTGGGCCTGATCTCGCTCACCTATCATAACATACACCTACTATTGTAGCTATTGAACCTAGATACCTCTTAGATCCTATGGTGGTGGCACTACCTGTTGTTGCACTAGAGGTTGTTTATGAACCAGCAATGCCCCCGGAACCTGCCCATCCTGGTCATCCTGGCCACCCTGTCCCTATCCTCTACCTCTAGCGCACCTGCCTCTGGGTCTCCCAAATGGAGGAGCACTTGCTAGATCTATCAAGCATTGCGGAGATATGAACCAAGCATCATAAGTAAGCGTAGTCACTGCTACCAGCCAACCTTGATCATAGGCCCAAGGTTGAGCTGCTAACTGTCTGAAGCTCTCAATTGCCTCTGGTTCTGGAATGGTAGGTCCCTATATGGGAAGCTCTCTAGAAAACCTCATAAAAAGAGCCCTATATGCATCATTTGGCATGTCTTGTACATCCCCAAACTATCATGCCAATCTACCTAGTAGGTACCACTCTATAATCGTATGCTCGCAACCCTGCATATATCGGGTCTGTCTCGCAAAGAAAAATTGTTGAGCATTGTCATACCACCCTGGCATCTATAGCCACAGGCACCATCAAAACACCGTCATGTCTTCCAATACCCATCGCCAATATGGGATCCCAATCTATCCAATGTGTCGCAAGGTAATCGCACCTCTATATCGCCAAATCATAGGATCATCTAGCTTGACGTCTGCCATCTAAAATTTTGATCAAAGCACAAAAATATGCTCCCATGCCCAAATATGTAGCAAGGTCACCCCTACACCAATGGCTCTACTGTCACAATACACAAATTCATGCATATCATGATACAGTGAGGCCAACATCACAAGCCCCCATGCAAAAAGTGTCCTCCTGTGGAGCATCCAATGCCACACCAAGCCCCATCCTGGGCCAAACCCTTTGTTGTGTATGTCAAGAGCCACCAAACCTGAAATGTTGGCTGCAATGATCAATCTGAAAGTTGGCACGCGACCTCTATATGCCTCGAGGTCAATCTATGAGGTGTCTAAATCAATGCTCTCCAGCCCCATCACCTCGTGACAAGCATCAAGCCCGATGTCAACATCATAAATCACACAATCACCATGAATTGTTAAACGAAGAATGCACCATACATCCTCCAAGGTCATTGTCACCTCGCCTGTCGGAAGGTGGAACAACAAAGTCTCGTTGTGCCATCTCTCTCACATAGTGGTCATCATGGCTAAATGTGTTTGGATGATGGGTGCATACATAATGTACCAAATTCCAATCTCTCCCAGTGCTCTTGGCATAACTTAGACAAATCATCTAGTCTGGACAAAATAGTGGGTCTGTGCTCGCATGACATCAGTGGCGCGATAACCCCCTACACTCACAAGGTACACAACGTAAAAAAATGGAAGAAATTTCACTCAATTTGAAATTTTTAGTTTAAAAATCACAATAGCATCGCTATATTTAAATTTCAAATTGCAATTCCTGAAGGAATTTCAAATTGCAAATCATAAAATGCGTCACCAAATACACTGGCATCACGATTTAACTTTTGGAAAACCCTATCCCTAATTTCAAATCGGTAGATGTGTCACTATACAATATTATGTCGCAATTTAAAATTAGAAACCCTAATTTTAAATCACAAATAGCATCATTGATTGCAAAATGGGCATCGCTATATAGGAACACCACCAAAGTTTAAATTTCAAAAAGCAATAAATGCATCAAAAATTCAAATTTCAACTCAAGTTTTGGGTTACATACCGGTGGTCTTGAGCCTGGAATCCGCTAATGCTCTCGAACTCGATTGGAGATGTGCCTAAGGAGCTCTCATCGTGCCATTTTGTTAGAGGTTCAAAGCTCAAATTTGCAAGAATCTCTATAGTGTGAATGCACAAATGACTTGAAAGTGACCCTTGGCTTATTTATGCTAGAAAATTAGGGTTTTTTACCCTAATCCTTCAAGGTAGGGCTTATCATCATTTTCTCCAATTTTTCCAAACTGAATCTAATTTTGCATCATTTTTTTGTCTTTTTGGCATAATTCTTGCATCCCAAAACCCTTCTGAACCCCTAGGGCAGCTTTTAACCTTTTTCGAGAAATCAACCCAAAATTCACAATTTTTGCCCGATTTCTCGAGGGGGCTGGGAATCAGCTTTATCTTTTCATTGGGGCATCTAAAAATCAGATTTTTTTTTTTAGATTTATGAAGTAATTTTATTCCAAAAAGCATTATTCTTTGAACCGAAGTAGTAGGCACCTCGCTTCAAAGAGGGGAAAAATGTAGACACTAAAAAATGTCCTAAACGATATCATACACTCGAAACAGGTTTACTAACATAATTTCCTCTTTAACCCCATCCTCTTTTCGCTAAATTTATTAAATTAGACTAGCTATTTAATTAATTTCATCATTTTCATCTATTAATCTAATTTATCAAAATAGGTTAATTCGTCTCTTTTGCACTAACTTTCCATCTTATTAAATTGAATAAATCAATCAATTTAATTTTATCTCCCAATTCCTCTTATTTAATTAAATAACCCTAAGTTATTTAATTAAATATCATATCATCCCTCTGAATTAAATAAATCAATTTATTTAATCCATTTTCTTAAGTCATCTTATTTAATTAAATAACCCTAAGTTATTTAATTAAATATCATTTCATCTCTCCCACATTCATTAAATTATTTAATTTGATTAATATTAGTTTTAATTCTTCTAAATCCCCTAATTGCATGATTAAACCTTGTTTAATTAGCAATTAAATTAATTTTCCTCCAAAAGAGGAATATTCCTTATCCCTTTTTTTGGGACAATTAAAGCTTTCTTTTAATTTTCAAAATACCTTTTATCCTCACCCATGAGAATATTCCAAAGAATATTCTCTCTCATCCAATCAACTTACTTGGCTTCTTGTGCAAGTTTTAACCTTTAAATCTTTTGAATAAGTCACCTTTAACCTGTGTGAGCAGGTCAAAAGTGTATTTGTTTGAAGCAAATGTGCACCCTCGATTGGAATCTCATCTTGCATCCTCAACCCTTGATGTGGATCCTTGATCCATGCCTTCCCTTTCTTCCACCCTGCATCGTTGATTGAGTTTTTTGATCTCAACCATCCATTTTTCATTTGCCCTCCTATAAATATAACACTATTTGGAGACAAATGCATCCACTTTTCAATTGCAAACTTATGCTATTGAATTCACTTACACTCACACTCTTAATTTGCTCACATTTAGCTTGTTTTAGTTCATTTTAGTTGCACAATAGCTTAAAGCATCCATTAATGGCTTCCATGCATCCATCTTAGCTTGTTTATAAATTAGGTTTTTCATATTTTAGCTTAGAATTAGCTTAGATTAGCTTAGAAATTGCATTAATTAGATCAATTTTAGCATAAAATCATGTTAATTTAGCTTGCATCATGTTAAATTTAGTATAAACTAGGTTGTCATCCATTTATCACAATGGTTTCATCAATTCTCTTCCATAGAATTGATTGAAACAGACTCACTAATCATGAGATTGAGAAAGGATCCACATCAACACGACACCAATTCCAAAACAGGATAAGTTTCAAATAGTTAGAGTAGGAATTTAACTATTTTTTGTAGTTTGTAATTTTCAGTTTCAATAAATGCTTAGTTTAACTTTTCAATTTGAATGATCTTGTTTGAGATTGAGGTTTACTGGCGAAGTTATGCTTTGATTCATCATGGATCAAGTGTAATTGACCACACTAGCGATCCTCGATCCACACAGAGAAACATTGAGTGTTGAAATACCGCAATGAATTACATTATTATATCCAAATGGATATGTCTTTTTTGAATACCAAAATATCGGGGACTACATACATATATGCAACTAAAATTAAATAAAATGTTAAGTAGAGAGGGAAAAAGTAGAACAAACCAAAAGGGGACAGTATGTTTCAAGGAAAGCAAACTGACAATAAATTCTCCTCTCAACCATCAAGTACATGTGTTAAGAAGGTTCCAAAGGACACTAGTATGTGGTGTGAGATTCATAAGCCAAAATATTGATGGTAGATGTTGATGGGTGTTTTGCACACTTTCTCAACACAGGCAGTGTGCATGTGCACTACCTCTCTTGAAAGGAAATATCCAACAACAAGTTGCTGAAAATCTCCCCAAGGTCTCTAATGTCAGGTCTTGACAGTGCTTGGAATATCTCAGTTGATTTATGTGATTTACTGGAATCACAAGGTGAACTTACAGATGAGTTACAAAGTGTCAGAAGTTGGGCTTGCAAATGCAGTTTTAAAGTGTTGGAAGTGAATGAACAGTGGCTACCCACTCAAAACAGCAAGCTAAAACCCACAAAATTCATCTGATTTAGCATCATGGTGATGCTTGAGATCCTACTCTAACCAAAGACTAAAAGAAATAGCAAAAGGAGAAGGGTTAAGAAAGTTGTTTTAATCCTAAGCTATGAATGAATAGTAACAATGGTGGCTGCTACAGTAGAAAAACTCCCTAAACTAGGTTTTGCTTGGCCAAGAGGAACCTACAGTTACACAAAACCAGTGCAATCTTCTAAGGCCTATGGATTTTCAAATTGCACATGCACATCATGCACATGTGATTGAACTAAGTTGTAGCATTGAAATCAAGAAGCCCAGGCTAACTTTACACAGCAGTTTGTCATCAACAAGTGCTAAAAGTATGGGTTGAAAGTTCATCAAATACCATAACAGCAATTTCCATTATCACTTACATTCAATAATCTACAACTAAACTAAAAGGGAAGTAGCACCATGCATGCAAGATGAGAAAAATCAAAGAGAACATCTATAAAAACATGCATTGTTGTCTTCTATTGCTGCAAATGCCTTTTACACCAGCTCTCCAACCCTTTACAAATGAGGGGCAAGCCCCTATTTATAGTTTTCCAAAGCCCAATTGAATTACATTATGTGTCCCAAATTTGATTACATTAGGGTTTCACCTAACCCCCATTATCCAGTAATTTGAAATACATCTTTTGTCTTTTTCCTGTTTTGTCACCTAGTGCCCAGGTGTTGTAGCAGTTTTGTCATTTAGCTAATTTCCCTTTTACTGTAGCTAAAATTGCCTAAAAGTTTCCTTCTTGATGTGTTTGTAGTGTTCTTCATTGGATCAAATGGGCCCATCGATGACTAGCATCAATGGATTGGTTGTCCCTAATTCGAAGGACAGGTCATCATCATCTGGTGAAAAGTAGGACAACTCCCTCATGCCTTCTTCAAGGCCACCCCCTTGCATTTTTTATCATTGACTTCCTTGGCACATGCCTTCTTCTAACACTGACCCTGTTGGTGGTTGCTAGGGGGAGAGGCGAATCATGAAATGAATGGTAACAAGAGCTATGCACATTCCTTATTCAGCTTTCTCAATGGGTCTCCCCGAGGGACCCGCGGTAGGCTCCTTGAATCCTGCATACATGAAGTGTCATAAGTGCTTTCACACACAAATCAAGATAAATGTTAGTCAAATCCTACAACTCCTTGTTAGATTCATCCATGCATCATCAAAAGATCATAATATTCATATTTGGAGCTCATTTGGACCATAAACATTAATGCGAGACCAAGGGGGCGAGCAGCGAATGGGGGACAGCAAACCGGAAGGGAAGTTCCCAGACCTCATAAAACTTAGAAAAACCAAGATTTTTCAATTATAGCACATGGGAAAAGGGGAAGGAAGAGTTCCAAGAAAAACTTCCTCAAGATTAGACTCATTTTGGAAAAAGTGGAAGTTTGGAAGGGGAAAGTCGGAGGGTCACCACCCTTTTGAAATGGCAATGAGCACACGATGGCCTAGAAGGAAGGTCTCAGACAGCGACAGAGGGATGAAGTCCCAAAAACGGCCACAGAGGGACTAGGTTTCGAAGGCCAAGTCGCCGAGGGCCGGCGAATGTTCAAAACGGCCATGGAAGGGCCAAGTTCAAGAGGTCGGTTCACCAGGGGCCAGCGGATGTTCAAAACAGCCACAGAGGGACGAAGTCCAAGAAACGGCCACAAAGGGGCCGGGTTTCAGAGGATGGTTCGTCGGGGGCCGATGAATGTTCAAAATGGCCACAAAGGGGCGGAGTCCAACAAACAGCCACGGAGGGGCCAGGTTTCGAAGGCTGGGTCACCAAGGGTCGATGGATGTTCAAAATAACCAAGGAGGGATAGAGTCCCGAAAACAGCCACGAAGGGGCTGGGTTATGGAGCCTAGGTCTCCAGGAGTTGGCAGATGTTCAAAATAGCCAAGGAGGGACGGAGTCCTAGAAACGGCCACGGAGGGGCCGGGTTTCGGAGGCTGAGTCTCGGGGAGCCGACGGATGTTCAAAACGACCACGGAGGGCCAAGTCTCGGAATGAAATTTTTGCAACTTCCCAAAACTTAACAAAACCTTAGAAGTTCACTTAGGCACCACAAAAACATCCCAAATCCACATGAAACTTGTCCCCAAAATAAAAAATGAAGGAAAAAGCGAATCGAGCAAGCAAGGAAATTTGGCCAAAGAAATCCGGTAGGGCAAACCCAAAGGACCCAAAGGACTCAAAAATTTTGCGGGGTGAAACATGGTCAACTTGAAATGATACTATGAGGCTCGTTGACCATTTTATATGCCAAAATCAAGGGCATGCAAAATGAGGCAATGACACAAAACGACCCGACAAGGCAACAAGAAGAGAGGGTCCCCGTTCTGAACAAGCCATGTGTGCAAAACATGCACAATAGTAGAAACCCATGCATTAGGAAAATAAATTGAGCCATTTCCTATAAATCCTTTTGAGCACAAGGAAGAAGAACAAATCATTAAATCAAACCCTTATGCCACTATAGCTACTAACAGAATTGTGCCCTGTGAAGATGAGGAATGTTTGTTTCATTTGAAGATGTGGGTGAAATAAAGGCCTTACACTTCATAGTTGACAGTGGAGGCCAAAAAAAAATTATATTTTTTGAGGCTATTAAGAGTATGAATTTGAAAATAGCGCCTCATCCACAACCATACTTAATGGGTTAGGTGAGTCAAGGACGAGACATCCAAGAAACCAGATAGTGTTGTTTGTCTTACTTTATTAAATCATTCAAAGATGAGGTCATTTATGATGTTGCACCATTGGATGTGTGTGATGTAATTTTGGGGCAGCCTTACATGTATAAAATACATGGCATCTATGAGTCTCGACCAAGGAGTGTTATTCCCAATCTAGGAGAATGAAAATATCAAATACCTGAGCTATGTCCATCAAAAACTGCATCTTTAATTACTACCAAGCAATGTAGATTGCTCACACTAGATCTTTTGTATTGTTAATGATTCACCCTGAGGAAACAAGGTCATTCATAAGTATCACTCATGTAGCAACAACAATTATCACCACATATCAACAAAAATAAATGGATGAACTATTTTTAGGATATCAAAACATCTTCACTTCCCCAACAAGAGTTCCAAAGCATTGCCAAGTCAAACATTCCATTGATGTGATTCTAGGGACACCATTACCAAATGGGCCACTATATAGGAGATCAATGTTGGAGAATGATGAGATCAAAAGGAAAATTGAAGAGCTTATCCAAAAGGGCCATATTCAACCAAGTGCATCACCATATGGTAGTCCAATCATTTTGGAAAAGAAAAATAATAGAACTTGGTGGTTATGCATTTATTATTAGGACCTCAACAAGATAACTATGAAAAATAGGTATCCAATCCCTCGTTTTGATGATATCTTGGACTAGCTAAGGGGAGCTAAATTCTTCACTAAAATTGATTTTAAATTAGGATAACAATAAGTGCCAGTTGACCCATCAGATGTTTGGAAAATTGCTTTCAAATCCAAGGAGGGGTTGTTTAAATGGTTGGTAATATATTTTGGACTAGCAAGCGCCCCTACCACTTTTATGAGAATGATGGATGATATTCTTAGGCCTTTCATAGACTCTTTTGTTGTGGTCTACTTAGATGACATGCTCATCTTCAACATGTGGAACAAGTTCTCTCAACCTTGCAACAACATAAACTCTATGCTAACAAGGAAAAATACTCATTTGGTGTGGAGAGGATTCAATACTTGGGATACATTGTGGATAGTGCAAGCGTTCATGTGGATCAAACAAAGATACAAGTGATCAAAGACTGGTCTTCTCCTAAAAACATCACAGAACTTCGTAGCTTCTTGGGGTTGGCCATTTTTTTATCAAAGGCTTGTACTTGGGTTCTCTCACTTAGCATTGTCTATGGATCAAGTACTCAGAGGAGGAGATAAAGAAAAAAAATTATGGATAGAAGTACAAAAAAAACACTTGTGCAACTAAAGAAAAGGTTATGATCAACACTTCCAGACCTGCATCAGTCATTTGAGATTGAGACAAATGCCTATGAGTATGCTCTTGGGAAAATAATCATGCAAAATGGTCATCGAGTGGCTTATCATAGTGAAACATTCTCTGATACAGTCCATAAATATCCTACATATGACAAGGAAGTGTATGTTATTGTGCAATGCCTGCAAGCAATGGAAGCACTACTTTTTGGGGAAAGAGACTATTATTCATACCTATCACAAACCTCTAAATGATAAACATCAAAGATGGTCATCCTACATGCAATAATTCCATATTAATATTTTCCACAAAAGGTCAATAGTAATAAGGTTGCAGATTGCTTGAGTAGACCTCTGATCACTACACTAACTATGGTGTTGGATTCTTGTGAACATCAAACAATAGGTTGGCCCAACTTGTATAGCATTGAATTAGATTTTTTTGATACTTACACCAACTAACATCAGGTAAACAAGTCCCTGGATTTTATTTGCAAGATAATATTCTTTGTCACATGGGTCATATATATGTTCCTATTAAAGAACAATCAAAGATGATATGGGAAGCACATTATAGTCATATTATTGGACACTTTGGGGTAGGAAAGACTCTTGGTGTGCTCCAAAGGTAATTTTATTGGCCTAAGATGCAACATGATGTTACTTCTTATGTTTGGTCTTGTGTAGCCTATGCCATTGCAAAGCTTGCAAATTGTAAGGCAATACTATATATGCCTCTTCCTATCTCAAATAGACCTTAGAAATCAATCTCTATGAACTTCGTGTCTAGCCTCCCTACTACTAGATGTCTCCATGACTATGTGTATGTTGTGGTAGATAGGTTTTCAAAGTTGGTCATCCTAGTATCTTGCAAGAAAAATGTGTCAGCAGAGGATACTACCAAGATGTTCTTTACTCATGTCTCGGTTCACTTTGGATTGTCACAAAGTATCATCTCTGGTAGAGATAGTATATTTATTAGTAAATTTTGGTCTACACTTTGGGAAATGTTGGACACCAAGCTCACTAAGTCTACTTCTTTTCATCCACAGATAGATGGTTAGACTGAGTGGCCAATCACATGATTATTGACATTTTACAAATGTATCACTCTCAACATCTTTGAAAATGAGATGAAATTCTTTCATACGTGCAACACAGTTACAATCATGCACTGCATAGTTCTACATGACACAACCCATTTGAGGTCTGCTTGGGGTACCAACCATTGTCTCCTTTGGATGTTGTACTTCCAACCATGAAAAATGAACCATCAACACATGTAGAGAAGGAGATGGATAAAGCTTCTAAGTTTATTGAGAAAATATGCAATATTCAGTAGCAAGTTCATGAAATATTTTATTAGATTCAACTATATAGTTTTTGAGTCAATCTTATTGAACCATAGTTCATGAGTAGTGGTCCACAAAAATCCATCTCTCATGAATGTTAATGATCAATTTAGCACCCAATTAATCTAGGTGATGTTTTTAGATGTGAAACATTTGGACTTCTTGAGAGATCATCCATCCAAATACTAATTTGACTCAAGGAACTTTACTACAAAATTTCTCCCAAAACAAACTGACCAAGTCTACAGCTTTCCATCTGCAAAAAGATGATCAGACTGAGTGGTCAATCACATGATTATTGACATTTTACAGATGTATCACTCTCAACATCTTCGAAAATGGGATGAGATTCTTTCATACGTGCAACACAGTTACAATCGTAGTTCTACATGACACAACCCATTTAAGGTCTGCTTGGGGTACCAACCATTGGCTCCTTTGGATGTTGTACTTCCAACCATGACAAGTGAACCATCAACACATGTAGAGAAGGAGATGGATAAAGCTTCTAAGTTTATTGATAAAATATGCAATATTCAGTAGCAAGTTCATAAAATATTGTAGTGGATCAACCAAAAGTAGAAGGAGCAATAGGACAAGCATTGTGTACCTCATCACTTTCAAATTGGTGACAAGGTGTGGCTTCATCTTTAGAGGGAAAGACTTTAGGGACCACATAAGAAGCTTTATCCTCTTCGACCTATGGGTCATATACTATTTTAAAGAAAATTGGTGAGAATGATTTTGAATTCAACATTCCACCATTTCTTGGGCTTTATCATGTTTTCAATGTTGAACTATTACGCCCGTATTTCCTACCTCTTTTGGATACTTCAAATGTGGCTGAGAAAATTCAAACTAGTGAATTGAATCCTAAGACTATTGTTCCAGTGGTGATTGATCAAATTTTTATGTTCATGATAGAATTTTTAGGAACACACATGTTACTCTTTATTGGGTGGTTTAGTAAGGACAACTACCTCATCAAAGCAAGTGGTTTACCAAGGAGAAAATTGCCACACACTTTCCTTATCTATTGTAGAGCATTGATGCAATGGGGCCTATTGCCTCTCAAGGGGGTAGGAATGATATGGAGCACTTTGGAGCTGTTGGTACAAGAAAGGATGGAAAATATCAAAAATCAATTTTTTTTTAAATTTCTATGTTTTAGTAAATTGCATTTTTAGAGGCCTTTGGAGTAGAATTTGGGGTTGAGATTGTCACTTGTCCATTAAATAGTATAACATAAGCATTCAATTTAAGGGATTGAAATTATATCTCTTTGAGACCTTTCCAACGAGGTAGAGAAGTCCTCAATTCGACCAACAAGCTGAAAGTTAGGACCCCACCAAGTTGGGGTACCTAAATTCACATATTTTTTTTTTAAGTTTTATTTGTTAATTTTCCACAGTTAGCTATTCATTTTGAATTCCTAAGGCTATGATGACTATTGACATTCTTTAGTTTGTATATATTCATGATTTTTTGAATAAAACAATGAATTTTGAAGGCATACAACTCCCATTTTACTAGTTTTCCATATTGTCCAACAATAACAATATTGCAGGTTTTCCTCTACACCAAATATTGTAATATGATTCACACTCAAATTCGGATCATTTATACACCCAATCCCATAGTTACAAAAAAAACCTTGCAAAATATTTTAAATCCAAAAATAAAATATATTAGTCTAGATATTTACTATAAGATACTTGTATATCTATTATTAATTTACACCTCATTATGTGATATTTTATTAGATTCAACTATATAGTTTTTGAGTCAATCTTATTGAACCATAGTTCATGAGTAGTGGTCCACAAAAATCCATATCTCATGAATTTTAATGATCAATTTAGCACCCAATTAATCTAGGTGATGTTTGTAGATGTGAAACATTTGGACTTCTTGAGAGATCATCCATCCAAATACTAATTTGACTCAAGGAACTTTACTACAAAATTTCTCCCAAAACAAACTCACCAAGTCTACTGCTTTCCATCTGCAAAAAGATGATCAGACTGAGTGGTCAATCACATGATTATTGACATTTTATAGATGTATCACTCTCAACATCTTCGAAAATGGGATGAGATTCTTTCATACGTGCAACACAGTTACAATCGTGCAATGCATAGTTCTACATGACACAACCCATTTGAGGTCTGCTTGGGGTACCAACCATTGGCTCCTTTGGATGTTGTACTTCCAACCATGACAAGTGAACCATCAACACATGTAGAGAAGGAGATGGATAAAGCTTCTAAGTTTATTGAGAAAATATGCAATATTCAGTAGCAAGTTCATAAAATATTGTAGTGGATCAACCAAAAGTAGGAGCAATAGGACAAGCATCGTGTACCTCATCACTTTCAAATTGGTGACAAGGTGTGGCTTCATCTTCAGAGGGAAAGACTTTAGGGACCACATAAGAATCTTTGTCCTCTTTGGTATAGGTCATATACTATTTTAAATCAAATTGGTGAGAATTCTTTTGAACTCAACATTCCACCATTTCTTGGGCTTTATTCTATTTTCAATGTTGAACTGTTACGCCCATAATTTCTACCTCTTTTGGATACTTTGAATGTGGCTGAGCAAATTCAAACTCGTAAATTGAATCCTAAGACTATTGTTCCAGTGGTGACTAATTAGGTTTTTTATGTTCATGACAGAATTTTGAGGAACACACATGTTACTCTTTATTGGGTGGTTCAATAAGGACAACTACCTCATCAAAGCAAGTGGTTTACCAAGGAGAAAATTGCCACACGCTTTCCTCATCTGTTGCAGAGCATTGATGCAATGGGGCCTATTGCCTCTCAAGGGGGGAGGAATGATCTCGAGCACTTTGGAGCTGTTGGTACAAGAAAAGATGGAAATTATCAAAAATTGATTTTTTTGATATTTTCTATGTTTTAGTAAGTTGCATTTTCAAAGGTCTTTGAAGCAAAATTTGGGGTTGAGACTGTCATTGATCCCTTAAATGGTATAGTGTAAGCATTGGATTTAAGGGAGTGAAATTAGATCTCTTCAAGACCTTTCCAACAAGGTAGAGAAGTCCTCAATTTGACCAACAGGCTGAAAGTTAGGACCCCACCAAGTTGGGGTACCTAAATTCACACATTTTTTTAATTTTTTAAAGTTTTGTTTGTTATTTTTCCACACCCAGCTATTCATTTCAAATTCCTAAGGCTATGATGACTGTTGACATTCCTTAGTTTGTCTGTATTCACGATATTTTGAATAAAATGATGACTTTTGAAGGTGCACAACTCCTATTTTACGAGTTTTCCATATTGTCTAGCAATAACAATATCATAGGTTTTTCTCTATACCCGATATTATAATATGAATTCACACTCAAATTCAGATCATTTATACACCCAATCTCATAGTTACAAAAAATAACCTTGTAAAATATTTTAAATCCATAAATAAAATATATTAGTCTAGATATTTACTATAAGAGATTTGTATATCTATTATTAATTTACACTTCATTATAATATTTTATTAGACTCAACTATATAGTTTTTGAGTCAATCTTATTGAATCATAGTTCATGAGTAGTGGTTCACACAAATCCATCTCTCATGAATTTTAATGGTCAATTTAGCACCCATTGAATCTAGGTGATGTTCGTAGATGTGAAACATTTGGACTTCTCGAGAGATCATCCATCCAAATTCTAATTTAACTCAAGGCACTTGACCACAAAATTTATCCCAAAACAAACTTGCTAACTTACTATTCATTTACAAAACTTTCAACAAAATATCATACTCTATAAACCATTAATTATAAAAAAAATTAATTCATTCATTATCTAACAAAATAATCTTTAATAATTTCCAATTTATGTTAATTCCTACCAATTTACTATTAAATTATAGATAAGATTGTATTATGTTAATATATTTAGAGTCCATTAATGATATACTCATGCATTTTCAAGTTCTTATTTATGAGCATTAGTATAATATATTTATATTTTTATCATCTTATCCACATAGTTTATGCGCCAATGATTAAAAATGATTAAAAGCCCATTCTCATTAAAATATTTTCCACACCTAATCATATTAGGAAGGGTTAGTAGGTAAGGAAAGGTACACACGTGGATAAGCTTTCGTCATCATATGTCATGTATTCTCCAAATTGTTTTTTTTACATGGAGAATCTTTTTTTGGATTTACTATTTTCTAATGTTTTTTAAGATGTGATATGATGAATTTATTTGGTTAAATTTATATGAGGATCAAATCTTACTACGAGGGTAAAGGTGCATATTTAGATTTTTTATTGTTTTGGCTTACATTTATTTTTAGGTATTATTTTAAATGTATTGTTATAGTATTCAATTTATTTGTTCAGCGTTTAAATTAATTTAAATTTTAAATTTATTATTCATAATGTTTTATTTCTGTTATATGTTGAACTAATTTAAATATTTTATAATTTATTTTTTTCAGATTAGGTTGTATGTATAATCATGTTTTTTGAATTGAATTGTGTTGCAATAAAGTTCTTTTTCAAATTTTAGATTTCTTATTCTTGAGGTTGATTTCATCAACATTTACACCAAAACACTTTGAATTGAGTATTTAGAATATTGTATTTATAAATAACATTAGGTCATTAGTTAAAATCAAAAAGCAATTGGATCTCTCATAGTGCAAGATGTCTACACAAAATCACCATAAACATTACATCAACATGACATCAATAGTTACATCCTCAAGGTTGTCTCATTAGTTTAGTGTATGTTTGATTGTGTATCATCAATGAAGGGGCTTGACTCTCATCAAGGATGTAAGCAACCTTCTATTTGTTTCACAATGGGTCCCACTATGTTATAGCAAACCATTGTTCCCATGCAATTATTTATTTGTTATCTTTGTTTATTAAATTTTAAGTGTGGATATGGAAATTTACCTTACTCTACACCCTTTTTCTATATTTCATAATTATCTAGTTACTGGTGGTCACATTTCACTTATAGGCGATTTTATCCTACTTATTTGGTGACTAGAATTATCTTTGAGGGGAAATTGGATAAGGCATGGCCATAATATAAATTGGGTAGTGGTAACTATTTATATAATTCAAACCTAAAGGCATTCTATCCCATTCCCTAATATCTTCGCCCAAATATTCCTAATCAACATTGAACATTGATCATAATCTAATCAATGAAGTGTAAGATAGAAAATATTACATTCCTTGGAGATTTTTTAGCATGTTTTTCAACCATTAGATTAAGCCAATTTAACACCTAATCAACGATACACATGAGTTTAAAAACCATTTGAAAGGGAAGAATCAAGGAGTCATGTCATTCATTATAGCTCAAAAATAATAAATTAAAAAATAGCCTTAATGCCACAAATGCTTCTGCATGAGTTAATTAAATAAGGATTTGATCTTATCATGATCCTAGGGTGAATGCTACTTTTAATTATGGTTTACTATAATGGAATCATGAGTTTAATGATTTTATCATAGGTATTTAAGTGATGGGTTATGGAGTTGATCTCTCAAATGTTCATCTTTGAGTAAACTATATTTAGGCCATTAATTGAATGTAATGTATGGTCAAGACATTTTAATATATTAGTAGATCATTTTTTTCCGAAATGTTTATCCATGTCAGACTAAATTATGTTATCAACTATCTTATGGAAAACATTAAAAAGGGCATTCAATTGCACATACAAAATCCTACACAAAATTAACCATATGCTTTTATTTTGATAACCATATAATTTTATTCATTTCATGGGGCATTCAATATCCCTTTGATTACATAGAGTGACTATTTAGATAGTCGAGTGGAGAGTATCCTTCATATTCACTCTTAGACACATAACTATAAGGAGTATAGCCTACAAACTAAGACTGATGCTCATCTCTCATTTGTTTGTATCTATCCCAAAATGGATAATAGCCTTGAGATTTATCATTCATTACATAGTTACAAGGTTCAGTGCCAATATGGTGTTCATCAATAATATAATCTACCATTTTCACAGACATTTGTTCATGAGACCATTTCTCATCTGGCTAATCTCGAGGTACATATCCCTTGAACTCGTTACTCAAAGAAATTAGGATTACTTAAGCCAATGGAAGAACTCTTGGGTCCTTAAAGGTGAATGTCGAACTAACACTTTCTTCTGAGGCCATATCCCTAGAAAGCAGTAGTGACTCTAACTTTTTTGGTGAGATGGTAGGTAATTAGTTGTACATAGCTTCCATCCTCATCTTTCTCTTCACATCACTGATTCGAGAGAGTGCATGACTAAAGGTTTCGTTGTCACTCAACCAGATGACATTGTCATAGTTGGTACCCTCAATTGTTCTAACAATGGCTTCTTTTTCCTTCTTGGCCTTGAGGTAGTGCTCGTTTTCGATTACTGACTTTCGAGCCGTTAATCTGAGACACACCATACTAACACAAGAATTCATAACATTAGACAACATTGGATGGAAAAGTGATGAGCTCATAGGTTCTAGAGCTAAACCCGGTGTATACAAATAAGATGCCATCACATAAAACATTAAGATTCTTTTACAATTCGATAACTTCACAAGTTATAAGAAATACAAGATTGCATACATTTACAAACATAGCTCAAAATCTTTAGAACAAATAGCTCAGAGACAGTCCAAGATCCTTCCTTTCAAATCTTCATTCTTTTGTCACCTGCTATGGAGAAGCATCACTCAAGTGCTTTTCTGCCAACCACAAACTCATATGTGGTCCCCTACACATCTATCATTCGATGGATGGCCCTTCCATTCTACCAAGAGATTGGTAGAGTAACTAAATGATGAAAACAAACTGAGCATAGTGCTCTGTCCTACATAATTAGAACTTGTAATCCCACAATCTAGAACTAGCATGTAATACTGGATCATGGTGAACTGACAGTGGAGTCTCGACAATCTCACTATCTATAGTGGTTTCTTGGACATTCCCACTACTTTGGCCATAGTGTTCTCATTCAAAATTTCAAATGAACGTCATATATCACATACACTAATCAGGGCTGATTTGACTTGGGTCTATCTCAAACTATGAATAGGCATTTCCTTCAATGGATAATCTATCATCCCAGAGATAACCTACCCTCTTTAACATACTTGGAATAAATCTACTTAACAAAGTAAACACACAAGTCCCCCCTCCCATACTAGATAATCAATCCTAGGAGTAAACTCAAGCTACCTTAGTTAATTCAATAACCTAGCTATTATTAACTCATATTCCACTCTAGTTTAATCATATCAAAACCATGATAAACATAATCTCCTATTATGGAGTACATAGAAGCACCTTGTAGAAATGGCATAAAACCTTCATTTTCCTTTTCAAATACAATAAAATCTTTTAAAGTGCAACTACTTGAGAAATACCATTCAAGCACACATGAAGAGCACATTATTCAAACATAAAATAACAAGGAAGAATATCCCTGTGCCTATTTGTCGCTTATCCAATTTATTGGCAGCAATGCAGCTTCTCCAATAACAATAAGCTTGATAATACTTCTCCAAATATGTCACAAGAAAACTCTATCTCTCAAGTTGATAGCTTACTTCTCTCAAACAACTTCTTCACAATTTAAATAGAACTCTCTCTCTCACACACACTTACTCGAAAATAAAGGATAGCTGAAAATAATACAACATAAAGGAAACACAAAAGATGCGTCCTCTCAAATGAAATAGCTCTACTATTTATAGAGCAACGCAATAACCTCTTAGCCTATAGTTTAGGCATGACAATGGACAACAACCTCCATGCAAAGCAACACATAAAACTTAGCAAAAAGGTGGTGATCAAATAAGCTCATACTCGGCAAGATCATCTACAAATCAACTTGTAGCATTGACAACAATCAAAGAATCATTCAAAATGCACATGGAGAATTTGAATTATACTCTAGCAAATACATCTACAGAAAAATGGTTTCAAGAGGTGGCACCAAAGCCTCTATTCCTGTATCATGTTGGCGCGATTTCCTTATGGTGAGAAATAGTCAACATTCAATCTGAAACACATAGCACTCATCAACTAAATTTAAGGAATGAGTCAATTTAAACATTTAAAGGCGTTGGACAAAGTCAAATTTGATCTCTTTCATAGTAGCAACCCAGTCTAAGCTTGTATCCACAACAATTCAAAATGCATTCATATGTTTCCACATACGTGACATGGTGATTGGAACTCGACTTCACTACACAGTTGTAAGTATTTCCAAATCGACTTCCAACCTCATAGTCATTGATGACTATTATCGGCCTTTATTGCCATGGCAATTAACGTCTAAAACAACCTTTATAAATTAGCTTCCAATAAGATAAAGGATAGTCGATATAATATATATATATATAGTATGTTATATATATAAATACCTTTGTGTGTGTGTGTATATATATATATACATTATACCGACTATATGCATATATATATATGTGTGTGTGTGTGTGTGTGCATATATATATATTGTGCGTGTGTCGAATGTGGAGTGAATTTAATGTCAACACAAACCTTAATGAAGCAGTTTACATTTGACGTTTGAAGCAAGTAAAACTACTCTATTTTGTAATACAATCAAACCTTTCAAATACGTATCATTGTCCTCTATTTCTAGGGATTTATTAAACCATTTGGCCCTTAGATTTCTATGGGCACAATGGTTGTTAAAATGACAACCTATAGAATGAGATTTGATGCTTAATATGCAAGTTAAGATGATTTCTATGTGCAAATGTGTGCGGGAAGGATTAATGGTATGCTTCTAAATGAAACAAAATGATGAAAAGGATGATGAATACCATGATAAACAAAGGATGATGTAGATGATAAATGAACAAGTGGAGATGAGTGAGATGATATGAAACATAATGAACTATTCATGATTATGCATATGCTCAAATGCAACAAAAAAGAAGACTAATCTAAAATGCAACTATGATGTAATATGCTAATCTAGGATGAGAATGCAACATAAAACATGATATGAAATCTAGTTATAAGACTCCAATAATGCTCCAAGCTCCTAAGAAAAACCTACATAGTAACTTTGCTTCAAATGTGGATGATAAATGCAAAGGCAAGGGGGTGTATTTATAGGGTTTCTTAAGCATTTTGTGAGGTGGAACTTATCAACGGTCTGGATTCAAAGGAGAAAGAATAGATGGTGGAGATGAAAGGAATTAGGATGTTGTCCCCTTGACCAATGGAAACATGCCATGTGTGTGGGAGGAATCTCTTTGACCAATGGGCAGCATGCCATGTGTGTGAGAAACCCAAGCGTGTGAAACAAAGACCCATGTGCTCCAAATTTGTTGGAAGTGTGAGAGAATAAAGCCATGTGCCTTTTCCAATTGGTGGAAGTGTGAGAGGAAAATTCTAATTAATAATTAGGCATATTTATTTTTATGTGACATTTGTGAGGTGCCCCACAAAAAAATGTAGTAGACATGTGCTCTAATTCTTAATCAAGATTAAGGAAGATTAATTAAATAAACACATTTAGGACACTTTATTTATTTAATTATTTAGAAGAATATGATTTTGGAGAATTAAAAGAAGAGTGAACAATATAAATAAAGTAAGACTTTATTTATATGTAGTTGAAACATTAATCAAATAGG
Source organism: Sequoia sempervirens (assembly GCA_007258455.2). NCBI lineage: Eukaryota > Viridiplantae > Streptophyta > Pinopsida > Cupressales > Cupressaceae > Sequoia > Sequoia sempervirens. Next base: position 23,198 of record VDFB02273880.1, read on the forward strand.
TTGTATTTAATTAACTAAATATGATGACCGTTTTTAGGTGTATACATACATACACACACACATACATACATACATACATACATTGCATGCATACATACATACATACATACATACATACATATTACATACATTATGTATGTAATATGTATGTATGTATGTATGTATGTATGCATGCAATGTATGTATGTATGTATGTATGTATACGCCTTTATATACACATATGTGTATGTGTACCTATATTGATGCATTTGTATGGTGGATCCATTCACCAAAGTACGTGTGTATCGATATAGATATACATATGGATACATGTATATACTACATATATATATATATATGTTCACATTTGATTCATAAGAAGACATTCACATTTACCATTATATCAATAAGTATTGTGTGTGATACATCCATACGTGTGCATATACATATCATCAAATCTAATCAACATGTACATGCCCACATATACACATATTACACGAACGACCCTCTTATCCATATAATCATAACATAACAAGAAAATATCTTCAAAACTAAAATAGATAATCATCACTCAATAATGCACAAAAAAAAATTAAGGCTTTGAACACATTAGCTAAGGTGACTTACCATTTTCCCACAAACTAACTCAACCCAAACATTCTACTATGGTGTGTGTATGCTCAGTTAGTTTACGTTCCCAGTTACCCAACCAAGATCCTCTCCTGAGTGATACTTCCCCTCCTATTGGAGGAATTGAACATATACCCGCAACCACTAACACATGCACTCAACAGTCAATTGTTCATAACATATGTAGTATACATAAACATCTTCAAAGTTAGAATAATAATTCAATAACCATCCTTGCACATACATGCAATACTTTTCATGAGATAACATTCATATATTGATAACAAAGTACAAGCGCAATTTATTCACTTCCAGAATTCACATTACATTCATATTTAACCTAAATAGTAATAGTAAATAGTAGTTACTCAATTGGCATGTAACAAATTTTCAAGAAAACATTCATTGGCCACCGAATGCATTTTCTGAAACTTAAAGTAATATGATAGCCTCCTTTAAGATGATGTGTCCCAAACACAAAGGAACATGACGTCCTAAGGAGAGAAAAGCAATAATGAAAAAGTGATGTTGTGGCTCGTAGAACATAGTGATATTTCATCGTGGTAATGTTGTCGCACACGCAAGGGACAACACATGAGCACCATAGCATCACAAAACAAGAAAAGAGATAGATGTAAAGAAAGACAATAACATAACGAACAGGAGAGGGGTGATCTGACATTTCAAGGTTAGAGATGCTCATAAATATAGATAAATAGATATAATAATATATTAATGAACTGTCATCAACCCCCTACTATATTAGACCATGTGAGGAATGCACATGAAGACAAAATAAAAAAAAAGTTGGTTCAACATGGAAGGGAGGCCTAAATGCCCCCAACACTTTGCATTGTCCCCAATTGTTGGAAACCAATACACAACAGAGGAAGAATGATGTGACAAATAGAGGAATTTTTACGACACAAAAAAAACTCACATATCCAATCACCTACAAGGGTGACAAGGGTCATCTAGGAACACAGAATGCAAGCACGGGGGAACACAATGCAATACACACAATCTAACCTATAGGTAAAGAAGAGACACCCCCTAATCCTCATCAACCATGAGGTTTTTGTTCTCCCAATATAGATCATTATAGGGGAGGGCAGACGAGCCTATAAGGGCAAAATATTGAGGGGGGTACCCTCCGACCCTCCTACAACAAGAGCTAGGGAAGAAGGCCCCTCTAGGTCTGCTCCACTCAATTCTTGTGAGGTAAATGCCAACGATATTGCAAAGATCGTTGATATGGTCAAGACCTCGTCCACAAAATTAAACATTCACTTCATAAGAGTGCCATGTGTTAACTCAATAGGTGAGGGAGGCAGTGCCCGTGATCCACTACTAGCCTCAACGAATGACTCTGGAGTAGTGACAAACTTCGGGGATGTCGAGGCTTCCTCTGTCACTAAGATGGCATAAGCCAATGCAGAACCACCCTCCAAAGAGGGCGAACCCTTCTTTTGACCCCGATTGCTAGCATGGTCATCCTCCATTTTCCATTTCAATGGGGTATGCAAGATCCCCATAGACGAAGCACAGGATGTGGAGAAGGAGGAGAAAATTGCGGAAAACACCACCAAGGTATTTAACATGTCTATGGGTTTTGAGAATGGTGGGATGTCCATAAGGGACATCAAAAGGGGTAGCTCAACCAAAGGAGCAATAAAAACCTACACCCTCTTCGAGTGAGGGTCATTTATGCTCACGACAGGAGCCAAAAGCATCATCAAAGCTAAAGGAATTGAAGTAGAGAGGATGGGAGAGGAGGATGCAACGAAAGGTTCTAAAGCAGTTGTCGACTCCTCTTCCTTCTTCTGTAGGGTGACCTGCTCCACGGCCAAAGCCTTTCTTCAACACTTGCCTCATGCACAAGGTAGTTTTTATGACTCTAAGAACTAGAGACCACAAGTTGAGAGGGGATGGAAGACTCCTATTTGACCATCAGAGTATCCATCATGACCATTTTCAATAGAGGGAGAGACTCTTGGATAGGAGTAGGAGGGAGAGATTGAGAGGATGACGAAAAAATAGTAAGGGGAATCAGCTCTAACACCTTAGCAGCAGGCCTCTTCCCATTCACTGCCTTAGAGGAAAGATAAATAGGACATTGTGGAGGTCAAGAAATAAAGGATACCCCATGGGGACCCTTCCCCTTACCATACAAAGCGGGCTAAGGTCCCACTGGTAAGACAAGAAGGTCGGATACTCAACACTTGGCCTTTCGCCAAGCGAGCACCATCAAACTCCTTATGCAGAAACCAAGAGTGGTAACCCAAAGTTCCTCTATTGGGAGGGAGGTAGAAGCAAGTCCCTGAGCACGAGTAGGCTTCCCCTTTCCCTTTTGAGAGGAAGAGGCAGCTTGCTACTGTGCCATAGGAGGAGTCACTTTTGACTGTCCTTTTCCCCTAGTTTTATACTTAACATAATTCCACTAAAGTAGGTATGTTCTAGGAGGAAACGGTCCAACTAGGGTGGGCCAAAAATGATCCAAGGAGTAACCCCCACAAGATACCAATGGCTAATACCCAGTGTCATGCACGAAACCTTCATGACAGAACTTTAGGAATTTATGAATAAAAGAAGCGATTCCATTCATGGTTGCTAGCCATAGGATGCCCAACTTCACCCTGAATAGATCATATTCTAGTATGACACCAAAATTTGTATCCACGGACCTAGATCCTACTAGGACAGAAAGGGTTATGGAGCCATACGATGCAAGAGAGAGATTGCCATGCATATGTATAATGGATTTCATTTTCTCATATTCCTCCCTTTGTAATGAATTTAGCCACAACGTCTCCTTTGTGATAACATTCACCCAACTCGGAGGGTTGACTAGGAGTCCTATCACAATGTTTCCATTGAGATGAGCATGAATGTATAGGGGAGAGGGCCTATTATTCAAAGGAAAGTCCTATGAGGTGAAAATCACATCTGGTGAGCCAACTACAAGATGTGGGGGAGGAGTATGAGTGAATGAGACCACATTAATATGCGTCGAGGCTTTAGGAGAAACATCAGAAGGATCAATAATCAAGTTTGTAGAATGGGATAGAAACGGATTCGTATAAATATGCAACTCGCTATTTTCTTTCACTATTGACTTATTTGTGTTTGGATTCTTCCCATTGAGATAGATGGTACCATCATCAATGTGCTCCTATATCTCATGACATAGGTGCATGCAACACTCAGTATTGATGCCCATGAACATGATGGTACTGGAAAAAGGAATTTCCATCATACTAATTAGAATAAGGCTCCTTCAAAGGTCAAGGATTTTCTAATGTTATGATCTTATCCTTCAATAACTTTTGCAAAATAGAAGAATAAGACTCAGATAATTTTATAAAATTTATGTTGCGCCTAAGCCATGATCATTAGTCGTGGAAACTACATTTGCAACAAACTTTCCTTTTCCTAAAATGGACCTATAGATTTTCCTTCAAAACGAGAGTGTGAGAAGTATCCCCCAAACTGAACCACAATTTGTTGGTACTCTTGCAAAGCAGCACACAAATGTGTGAAAGAAGGGTATTTCATCAAGGAAAACTTCTCCTGCCAAGGTCATTGTTGGTTGCCTATGAATACCTTCTGCACATCTTAGTTGGGAAACATATACAAGATCTGCAAAAAGAGTGCATAGTATCGCGTGATGAAATCAATTATCTTCTTGTGCTCTCCCTACTTACATTGGACGAGATCTGAGAAGGTCATCTTGGGGCCAATGTTAGCTTGGAATTGATAGAGGAATTGATTGACGAGCTAGTCAAATGAGAATATGGAATTGTCTGGCAAGGAACAATACCACTCGAGTGTTGTATCCTTGAGGGATTGAGGGAAGAGCTTAGCCATTAAAGCATCATGGTGAAATAAATTTGTGCACATGACATTAAAGGATAATACAAGTGCTTGTGGATCTCTCTTTGCACCATAATTTTCAAACTTAGGAATCTCCATCCCTCGAGGAAAAGGAGTGCTCAAAATTGTCACCAGCAATGGACTATGTTAGAAAAAGGGCTAGAAGATAGGTTGGGCGGAGGCCTGGGAGAGACTCATCAACTATTTTTGCATCTGACCCATATTTTGTAGGAGGGCATTCAAAATTGGGTCTTGAGACGACAAAGGTCCAGTGTTACCTCCCCCAGAACTGCTACCTCTAGAACTAGCTCTCAAACCACCTCCAGAGCCACTGTCATGACCACCACCAAAGTCACCACTGGAACCACCAATGTGGCCTCCGCCAAAGCCACCACCGTGACCTCTCTTAGAGCTGCCATCGCTAGTGCCGCTGCCACCACCAAAAGAACCACCACTCATTCCACTAGATCCCCCACCACCAGGGGCAATAGGAGGGGTAAAGATGAAACCAAGGGGTATTCTACTTGCCTTGATTATTTGAGGTTGTTGAGGAGCGGAGGAAATGTTGATCAAGGGGCCTGTTTTGACCATGCATACAAATGTGGTAGGCATCGAGACACCTATTTGTCTCTCATAGGTATCAAGTGTCACCTCTTGAGTAGTGCCCAATCTAGTGTTAAATGAAGGGATGTATGTTTTGGTTAGATCAATGAGGCCACATAAGAATTTGATGCCTGTATGATCCTTTCCTAACATGTATCTCACCTCGTTAACAAGCCTAGCAACTCTTGCCATGTTCAAAGCTTTCTTAGAGTGATTCCCTAGGTCTAGCATCTTGCTATCTAATACTCGAAGGTTTTCTGTAGGAATGTGCACAACATCATTGTCATCTACAGATGAAGTTGTAGGGGATGTTGGAGGGATGGGCACACGATCGATCTCGTCAATGGAACCCATCTCATCTGCAAAACCTGTGGTAAAACCAGTAGTAAAAATGGAAGTGACCTTCATGTTTTTCATTTGTAGGTATCGTACACTTCTCTTAATCACGTGTCCAAAGGTCATAGACTAGGTTGTGATACTCATTACATCTCACAACACCCAAGTCTACAATAGTTATCTAGTGTGAAGGAAAAAGTCCGAACACAAAGAAACAAATAGACGTTGTTCACATCGGGTTCACCTAAATGTAGAGGAAGGGGACCAACCACACCAAGGCTCTAGGTCATGGAGAGCCGAGAGCGGAAGGCTACCCTATTCTACCTCAAGTTGGATAAGTGTTTAAGGTCAAGGATAGAGAATGAAGAGCACTCTCAAGTGCTTATGTCACTCTACTAACCTAGGAGTTTGAATGGGGCTAAACGAGCAGGCTTCTGGAACCCAAATTGTACCTCGCACAACTCTCTGCCAAAGGATAGCAATGTGGATAAGGGACGACAGCATGGCACACTAGAGTCTCATTGGTGCGCTAACGTCCGTATGGATAGAAAGTGCAAAAGTAAAATAAAAGTACTAGAAATCTACTAAAAATTTAGCAAATGAAGTTTAAAGTGCTAACTAAAATGATAACTTAACAGAATAAGCAAAATAACAAGAAAGATGATATTGTAGACACTCAAAATATCCTAATCGACATCATGCACTTAATTCACTCACACTGATTCTTCCTTAATCACTTCTACACTAATGAATTACTTGAATAATCTTTATTTAATTAATTAAATTTATCAAAATTTCCTCCTTAATCAAATAATGCACTTTACCGGATTATTTCATCATTTTCTTCATTTAATTAAATAAATAAACTTTATTTAATTAAATCCTAAAATACCTCCTTTAATTAAATAAATCAACTTTATTTCATTAAAATCATAATGTTCTCTCTTTGATTAAATAAATCAACTTTATTTAATTAAATCATGATGTTCTTCATTTAATTGAATAAATCAAATTTATTTAATTAAATTACAAATCTTCCAATATCCTCTAATTTGATTTAAATAAATTCAAGCATTTAAATTAAATGTCACAATCAACTAATTTCATCTAAGTTAATTAATCTCATTCATTAACTCCTAACACTAATCCCCCATTCTTCTAGCTTTTGCAAGTTGCACATGTAAATCAATTTATTTGATTTAAAATTACCCTATTTTCATTCAAATATGGCATATTCTTGGAATATTCCACTTATTTGAATTCTCCCTCCCAAAGGACTTTTGTCCTCCAACTTGGCATTAAAGGCTCTTACATGTCCTCTCCTTGAGCCAACTTGGCATTAATTCCTCTTACATCCCTCTTACACAAGTCACCTCCTCAAATTCAAATTTCACCTACATGCATTTAACATGCACATTGTTGAAAATGTGCTCCACTCTCCTTCAATAGCATGTTTACAAGTGGCACAATGCCATTGGTCCCTTCTTTAATCCCACATTCATCCTATTCTTCATTCTTCAAACCTTCTTCATTATAAATAGAGGCCTTCTCTATTGATTTAGGATCCGCAAGTTTACACAAGTTTATGCAAGCTCATTATCCACAATCTTAGGCATTTGAATCCACAACTCATTGAAAGTTAGCATAGAATTCATCATCCATAGCTAGGTTATTGGCATTTTGCATCAAGAATCGCATATCCATCCAAGAGCTTGTCAAGGGATTCGGAAAGGGATACTTCAGACATCAAAGTAGCACCAATCCACTATGGGATAGGTTTGAACATGCTTTACTGTTGGAAATAGGATGCCATTTAATTGCAAATCCTAAACATTAATTATTTCACGTATCTTCTAGATTCTTGGAATGTGTTCAACAACACTAAGATTAGGATGAGATTAATTATTTAGATGAAATAAATCATGAAATTGACATTTGTAGTTATTCCTAAATAATAGGAGCATGTGGGTGCACACATGGTAAGGTGACACTCACCCTGTGTTCAGCTAACTATATAGAGTAACAATTAACACTTCTGAATGCATGTAAAGATCCTAGGAGTTAGGATTTTATGTTTGCATGCTTGAAGTTTAGTTAAGTTAAGTTCAGATCAGTTCAATTTAGTTCAGTTCAGTTCAGTTCAATTCAATTCAATTCAGAATCAGTTTAGTTTAGTTCAGTTCAATTCAATTCAATTCAATTCAGTTTAGTTATGGTTCAGTTATCTTCAGTTGCATGCAAGTGCATGTTGCATGCATGTTGGTTATTTTGAGTTGCATGTAGTTAGCTTTAGTTAACTTGGAATGCATGGCTAATAACATTGAGTTGTATGACAGATAACAGGGACTACCTCCAGTTAACAGGGGATGACCATTCTTGCATGAATGGTGTTGAGTAAATGTTTCAGTTAACTAGAAATCATTTGGAGCCAACTTGGGCACCCAAGATGCTTTCTTGTATTTACCTCCCATGCATGATAAAATATTTCTAAAGGCTCAGTTAAGTAGGATTACTTAAGGGCGCCAACTTTGAGGAAGAGCTTTGGAATTATCAACAAAATGAAGGTTGAGTTGTAGCTTCAGTTTGGGACGCCCAAATGAATGAAGCACATGTTTTAGCATTTTTCTTCATGAGATAACCCTATTTGCATGAGATAGGCATGCCTTTTAGGGATAGGGCTTGTGCATTGTAGTTGTAACTCATGTTGAGTTTACAAAGCTGATTAAAGCCTATTTATCTCAAGCAAGTTGAATAGAGTGTTGAGAGTTTTTATTGCAAGTTGTGAAGAAGATTGGTAAAGACAGAAGAAGCATTCTCAAGCAAGAATTGGAGCTATTGTAATTCAGAGATTGAATAATAGAATAATTCTTGGTGGAGTTTTTTCTCGAAAGGGTTTCTCCACGGTACATCTTGTGTGATCTTTCTAATATCCTATCTAGTTCTTCTATCAACTTCTCTCTTCATTCTATAACAATAAAATGGATTAATCAAGATAATCAACCCAAAGAATATATGTAACAAAGAAAGAGCTTACTTAGATCAGCAATATTAAAGTTTTATAGAGTATTAAGCTATGAAAGCACCTCATTTTTCAACATTTACATGCTTTCAATTAGTCTCTTTGGTATTTTATTGCTTTGTTTACATTATTTAGTGTGATTCAATATCTCATAGGAGTACTTAGTTTTTTTTTTAACTTGACCCATATGATTATGTTTTCCAAAGTTTAACATTTTACAAATTATGTTCTTACAAATATAGAAGTGACAAAAAGCAAAGGTGGTGGAAGTGAACTCATGAAGGGTCCAGTTCGCCAGCAAGCTCCACACGAATGTGTACCTACACAGCCAAGAGAGGAAAAATGTTGGGGCTCTATAGGGGTTTTCCTTAGTTAAACCCTCACTTTGGTGTTTCCACCTCCACAAACAGCTAGATGAATAGATATGAAGAAATATGATAAAGAAAAGAATGTTGGAATGTAAATGAAACCAAGTAGTACGAGAGGCACAAAGCTACTCAAATCCAACAACAAAATAGTAAACAAGAAAGCGTTTCCACCCTTGACCAAAGGCACTCAAGGCCAATGAGAGAGGAATGCAAACTTACAACAATGGTAGAGTCGATGCAACTGCAACAATGCTGAAAGTAGTCTCGTAAGACACCAGGTTGCAGCTTTTGTGGTAAAACTATGTGGGATGTTGTGATGTTGGAGTTGTGATGCTAATAGTGTAGAAAGTAGCAAAAGTATGGAGCAAAAATGTGAAGCTAGAGTGAAAGAATTAGCAAGAAGGTTGAACTAGTCTCTGGAGGATGGAATGAGAGTGAGAGATAGTAATTTGAAGAATGTTTAGGAGGGAAATAGTCATTTGAAGGTCGAAAAGAAGGCGCAAAGGTGTTACGCTTCATCACCAATGGAGAATGTAACACATTTACAAATTTTAGAGGAAGGAATCTGTCAGGACGACAACGTGCCACATAGATGTCTACGCTCTACACATGTGTCCCCGATAGAAATTCCCCCATCAACAATAAAACAAGCACCAAGTGGATGGGGTGTAGAATGAGGACGTGGAATTACTTAGTCGGATTTAATTTTTCTAAAGTGGAGGTTGTAAAAGGGGAATTGGCAAGGGGGTGCAAATTCAATCCTATATAGCCACATACTAGGGTCCTTCCATCTAGACACATCCACACTCCCACAAAGTTGGGAGGATTTAAAATCCTCAACTTGAGAAATCCTCAACTTGAGACCAACCAATCTCCAAAAAAATGGTGAGAAAGATCCTATAAATTTGGAAACATGGACAAGATAGGGGGAAAACCATCCCATGAATCATACCAAAAGAGGGAATTAGAGCCCTTGTCGCAAATCCAAAATAAACCATCCTTAATCAGTTTGGTACCCTTTTTAAGTGTTTCCCAAATCACTAAACCATTACCCAAAAGTAGAAAATGAGGGACTTCCTCTTTCACCACCTCCTTTAGATATTTATTAGAGATAATCTTGGCCCAAACATGGTCTTTTTTTTATATGCAATGTTATGATTTATATTAAATTTTAAAGAAAAAAGTACAATTCGTCTGCTACGTAGGAAAACCACCAAACTTCCATGGCAACTAGACCTACCAACCTAGGGAACATGCTACACCCAGCACCAGTCTATAACTTTTTTTAAAACAAAACAAAACATTCATGCACATAGGCTGAGCCTCACAGGAAACCATTTAATTCAGCAAAAGAAGTAAAATCTTCCACCCACTCCAAGCCCTCCTCTACCACCAACCCCATTTTTCTTTTCAGAAATTCAACTGCCATTTTCGAGGTCATCCTATGCCTCGTGAGCTCTAGCCCCTTTAAGTCTAAAAGAAAGGGGTATACCTTTACTGCTTCATCCGTCTTCTATAGGAGCTCCAAGTCAGAGGGGTGCGGAATTCCTTTACCCACAAAGGTTGCTTTCAGTGTCTTCTCCAAACCTCCTAATAGGTCATTGCATAATAGATTCACCATCAATTCCTTTTCCTCCACCTTAGACACTTCCACATCCAAAATGGCTGCCAAAAACCATGAAGATATGTATGCATTGTCCCTCGCAAATTCCTTTCTATCCAGGTGGCCATTTCTTAAAATCATTTTGACCACTACCATGACAAAAGGATCATCCACAAGCAGAATTCTTTGTAGCCTTTGGTTTGTGATCTCCATAAATGTTATTTACCTCTTTGTTGCCACCAATGAAATAGGAGTGTCGACACCGAAACTTTCCAGCTCCTCCGCGGAGATGGAAATGATGAATTTTGATCTGCTCATCTTTTCCATTAGCTACCCTCTAGCCGAAAGCTCCTGCACATAGACAACCAACAAAACGAGTTTTGAAAACCATACGAAATAAATGCCATCGTCCATCAACATTTAAAAGGCCTGCAAACAACAAGGTTGAACCATCACACACGAGCCTGGAATAATGGCGATGTAAGGCAATCCATCCTTGCATGAATATTTCATCCTATAACTACAAGCCTTAACTTGAACATCACCTTGTGATAATCATCTTCTACCACCCAACCGATTTGCATAAACTAACATGAAATATGTACTTTACGTGTCGCTCTATTTATCCTTGACATCATGAATCATTAAGACAACAATCACCTCCAGGATCTCCCCATTTTTGGAGGACTTCCCATTCTGCTTAAAGCCTTTTTTCCAACGTTCCCCTGTCACCTTAGGTTATCACTGGTGGTAGATTAGGTGCTGTGGCCTTGCCACGTTTCTATCAACTTGCACTCCCCTTCCAGCACCCCGATTTCCTCTCTCATCACCCGCAAATGGTTTTCCTTGTCTTTTCCATCGGGCTCATGGGTTAATAAGAGGAGCGTGACGGGGGGACCCACCCTACCACCCACTTGGCCCAAACATGGTCTTGTTTAGTACACCATATCCAGTATAATTTAGCTAACAAAGCTAAACTTGTAAAATTGGCTTGCCTCAAACCAAGGCCACAAAACTGTTTCGGTCTACATACGTTATCCCACTTCACCAGACTCCACTTTGATGACTCCAAACTACTAGCCTATAAAAACTACCTAATCATAGCATCCAAATCCTTGATAAAGCTTGTGGGAGCCACCTAAAGCATACACATGTAATCGAGTAGAGCCTACACCATGGACTTAAGAAGTTGTAGCCGACCTATGAAATATAACCACATGTGGGTCCAATGGTTCACTTTCACCTAAAACTTATCAAGGATACTTTGCCAAGATCCACAAGGAAGGGCACTAGTAGAAAGAGGGATGCCCAAATAGAGAAACAAAAGTTGACCAATCTGAAATCTCGATGTGAGTAATATGACGCTGAATAAGCACAAGAGTGTTAAAAAAGAAGATAAAGGATTTACCTTCATTGATGTATTGTCCAGAAGCATCTAGGTAGATATCCAACACTTTACAGAAATTAGTAGCCTCTCTAATAGTGGCCATCCCCATCAAAGTAGTATCATCAACAAATTGTAGGTGTGACTGGGAAGGCAAGCTTCCACCCCAACGCCAACCATGAATAAAATATTGATTAACATAGCTCTTATTAAATCTCCCAAATCCCTCGGCCATGAGAATAAACAAGGAGAAAAAGGATCCCCTTGATGAATACCCCTTGAAGCTCTAAACAAAGAGGAGGGCTCACCATTGACAAGCACTGAGAAGGAAGTGGAAGTAATACAACTCATCGCCCACGAAATATAATCCTCCACAAACCCAAAAGCCCCAAGCATTCTACACAAAAATTACCATTTAACCTTGTCATAAGCTTTTGCCATATCCAAATTGATAAACATACCTTTCTCCTTAGATCCTGTCATGGAATGAATAGTTTCCACCACAATAACTACACCATCCAAGATCTTCTTGCCAACCACAAAACTCCCCTATTCCTCAAATATCAACCTACCAATCCATCACTTTAGTCTTTTCGCAATTAACTTAGAAAGGATCTTATAGACTGCATTACAGAAAGCTATAGCCCCAAACTGACCCAAAATATCAACCCTCTCACACTTAGGAATGAGATCTAAGAGGGTAGCATTCAAAGCCATCAACATCTTATTATCTTGAGATTCATGAGCCACTCCAAGAAGATCCAGATTAATGATTTCCCAAAATTCTTGGAAAAATTCAACTGAGAACCCATTAGGCCCAGGGGCTTTCCCTTTCTTCATTTAAAAAAAAAATGGTCTTCAGTTCCTCTAGGGAAATCACACTCATAAGATGCTCATTCAATTTTGAAGAAACCACCGAGGGGATACAAGCAATAATTTGGTTTTCTTCATCCATCACATTAGGTGAATCCTCCCTGAACAAAGCAGCAAAATGCTAAGAAGCCTCAATAGAAATCTCCCTAAGAGAAGTCAAATGAACACCTGTGGTGTTCACTAGAAAAGGGATCGAGATATCATGCCTCCTAGCCTTCACAAATTTGAAGAAGAAGGTAGCATTTTTGTCCCCCTCCTACAACCACTCCACATGCGCCTTTTGTTTCCAATAAATCTATCTCGTAGTTCACACTCCCCTAGAGCCCTCAATACCCTAGACTCTTCCAAAAGAGAATACTTAGAGAGACTGGTACTCTTTAATTCTACGAGTGACAACATATAGTCTTTCTTGTTCAACTACCTTAGCATGGAAAATTTTACTAAAGCACTGCCTATTCCATCTCTTGAGCTGATACTTCACAAACTGTAATTGCTTGACAAAAGAATAGACCATCATGCCAAAATGAGGTCTATCTTGTTGCCACTAGTCTGCCACATGATCCTACAAGGAAGGCTCTCGTAGCCACATAAGTTGAAACTTAAAGGGAGGGTTTCTAGCACTGCAATTCAAAGAAGCAGAAATTTTGATAGGCCAATAATTAGAACCCCACCAATCCAAAATCTTAAAGTTAGTAGACCATGATTCTCCAATCCAAAAGCAAGAAACCGAGAATCTATCCAACCTCTCAACAATACCATATTGACCACACCTCCTGTTATTCTAGGTATAAATACCATTACTAGGTTTAATATCAACTAAATTTAAATAAGAAATATTATATCTGAGAAGAAGTGAAGACAACTCTAGCCTTGATATTCCACCCCATTTTTCCACCAACTCAATGATAATCTTAAAATATCCAGTGACAATCCAAGGTAAGAGAGGATTTTTTTTTCAAATATATCAAATATGAGACCATAAATGTTGCTTCCCAGACAAATCAGTAGGTGCATAGATGTTGAAAGTAGCACAGTCTAACCAGACTCCAAACTAGACACCACAACTAAAATAGAGTTTTTGCTTGAAATCCACCAAAGGGAGAAAATCTTTGAGGGATTCCATAAACAAGCCACACCCCTAGCACTACCATGAGCACCAATACATTTAAAATGACCCCACTACCAAATCTTAGGCATCAAACTACACATACCTTCAATAAGTTTTGTTTCTTGAATAAACACCACAATTGGTGACTGACTACACACCAAATCATGAACAACTTTTTGTCAAGGGCCACTGTTTAGTTGCACCCATGAAGACAAGCCTACACAAATTTCCAAGGAATCTAAAAGAGGGTTACTTAAATTAATTTCAACACAGATGCACACAAATTTGAGTACCTTTTGTCCATTGTCTGCTAGGAAGGACCCACTAGCTTCCCCAATAGTAGAGTCACCATCAACAAAAAATCATCTAGGAACCACATAAGGCACACCCAAACAAGAACATGATTCGAGAGTTCCTCCAAAGGATTGAAACCAGCATGCCATGGTTTAATAAACATACCAACCTGGTTATGAAAATAGGGGGCCCCTCAAAAACTTTGTTTTGATCGACCATGCATGTAAGAAAAAAAAATGAAGAAATTGTTAGCCATCAACATCACATCCATTTACCCCTCAAGATTCCATGTGCGATTGGCCCAAGACTCCAAAAAATGAAGTGAGGCCCACAACCCCATGAACTTACAAATTAGAGCATGTTTCAAGTAGTATTCAACATCTTCCGCAATAGTTTTTGGATTGATCAGTATGATAGTCCTATCCTGGCACCTCTCTAGGAAACCATTAGTTTTTGGTATCTGGGGACCCCCAACCGAAGCCATCGCCTCCAACCTAAAATATTTTGAGAAGAACTCACTAGCATCAAAAATCCTTGTTGAGGACGGTCTATTAGCATGAAGCGAAGCCTTATAATCCATTATTTGATAAGAACAAGAAGCTTCCCTTGAATCCAAGACAAAAGAACAACCTTATTCCACCCTTGAACACCATAACTCTGCAAGCAAATAGCAACAATACCTAGAAAGAAAGCACAAAATACAAGACCAAACCCCCATAATCAAAGAAAAAACATAAATTAGAGACCCCCTCGAACACCAAAAATATCCCATCCCACGCGAGCACCCCAGCCAAGTGTCATACAAATCTCCACAAGCAGATGCAATAGTAAAAGACAAGCATGTAGCCCATGACCTCCTATAGTCCGCGAGACTACCACAACGCACGTTGCCTTTCCCATTGCCATCCTCGTTGAAGTGATTTTTAAATCCAACTTTCTCCCCCTTAGCCTATTTTTTATTCTCGTAGGTTAATCAAGATTTTTGAAAGGGAATAATTAATTGATTAGATTAAGTTGTTTTAAATTATTATTTTTACGTGCAACTTTTAAATTAATTATTTTATTAAATTGACTTATTTTGGGGCCAAAAATAAAATTAAATTAAAGTTATTTTATGGGAAAAATAAAATATAATTTTTTGAATATTCAAAGTGGTGGTATTAAAGGGAAATGTAAAGGAGAAATTCATATCTTTTGGAAAATTCATCTTTTATTGTAAATTTTGGATATCTTTTTCAAGTTGGAACCCAAGTATAAAAACCTTAAGGGAAATTGGTTTCAAAGAAGGATTTCTTCCTAGCCAATTTAGAGTGGATTCGTTCATAATTCACCAATGTACAGAAAGATTGGTGATTTAAAAATTGTAATTAAAATTTCCATTTTTGATAATTTATTGATAATGCAAATTGATACTTTTGTTGAGTGTGTTTTAAGCATGACATGGTATAAAGAAAAAAAAGAGGCAATTTAATTTGAAGACTAAATTCCTTAACTAGTTGCCATAATTAGAGAAATCATTGGATAAATAGGGGAGGTCATGAAAAGATAATATTTTTCATTGAGTTTGTTATTTGAAGTTTGTAGAGCCTTCAATTAATCCTTTTTTTAGACAATAGGAAACTACAAACTAATATTGAAACCTTGTTGATACTTGGTCGATAGAAGAATAACAAAGAAAGGGGTAGATAGTTGTGTAGGATCGTATATTGGTTAGGCTCAAGAATATATTCACCATATAGTTCCAAGTGGTAGAGGTAGAGCTCACTTTAGGAAAGGCTTAAGCCTCCAAGGTAAGGAGTGCATAGGTGATACATAAATTTTCATTCCATAGCTACTAACATCCCTTATAGATAATATAATAGTAATCCCACAAAAATATGTCACACCCACTTAAATAATTATAGGATTTCGTAAAAGTGGTTTGCATGTTTTCTTATGAGAAATCAATAATTGCTTATTAGCATGTACCCCTACGAAAGTCATAATCGACCATTATGTTTATTGATTGTTTGAAAATTGTAAAAAATACAAACCAAAGAAACCTCTTAGATGAACATATTTTCACTCTATTTTAGCGCATTCACTAATTCAATTCTTTTATTGATTTAGTGCATATAATATTTCAAATCTTTTGATCTTTTAATGCTTACATTATTTCATCACTTTTGTTGTTTTAGTGCTTTTGATCTTTAAACACTTTTGATGTCTTAGCACTTTTTCTATTTCAATGTTTGCACTATTCCATCATACATTATCTATTTGTCCCATCATTTCAAGTCTCCACACTTCAGTGTCTAGAATTTTAATATATTTAACCTTGTCTTGACCTAAGTCACCACGCCAATCATCTACTTGCATAAAATCATCCCCATTTCACAAAATCAAAACTTTATCCACTTTGTCATACTCATAATCCATAATTTTAATATATTCATCACTATATTCATTTCCCAAAATATTCCACCATACTTGGACTTAGATAATATCCCAAATATCTTCATCTAGCCATAATCCTATGACCATTCATAAAACCTTAATAATGCCTACTTTCTTGTCACCTTCATATCATCATTATAATCATCCTCCAAAAAAATATCATCACTTTTGGACTTAGACATTATCCTCAAAATCCCCATCCATCATCAAAATATCATATTCATCCACTTTTAGCCTAACCTTTTCTAACTTATCCTCTTCATCCATTATTAATGCATATCCAAACCCCAAATCAAACCAAATTTTATCAGCTCACCAAAAGTCAAATTTTCCATATTGAGACTCAAGTATGCATTTTATTTTTTCTTGAGTCCCTTCCCCTCTTGTTTTTTAACCATTTTCCCAAGCTTATAATCGATATGAGATATTTGTAATGGGTGGTATTTTGTCAAGTCTTTTAGCATAGTTGGGTAGAGCATGAAATTTTTGAAAGGAAGCTAGGTGAGAAAAAAAGTCTTCCTACACTAATCTAAGCAGAGGAGATTTACAAAAAAATTTGTTTAACACCTTTAATAGTTACAACATGAGATACACATGTAGAATAATGGAATAAATCAGCAAGTACACATATACAATAGCGACACCAAAATTACCATGGGGAAAACCCTTCAGGTAAAAAACCCCACCCTCCAAAAGCATAGTACTATTGTATTACTTTGAATATGAGTTAAAATACAACCTCAAGTACAAGCCTTTCTTCAACAAGTGCTTGCACATGAACACCTATTCTGGAGTGATACTGGCAACACTTTGTTAATTGCAAACAAACTATGCATTCTACAACTCAAGGCACTCAATAAATAGAGTGATACAAGCTTCAAGAAGCATCTAGAAGGTGAGGGGTGTCCAAATCCAAAAGGCACAACTTTGAGTGCCTTAGACATGCATTTGGACACATGTGACATATTCCCTTACACCCTTGACAAGTGTTAAACATGCAAATAGTCTTCTTCCAAGCTTGGGTGCCCAAAATATGCTAAAAATAGGCTATGAAAAATTCCTTACACATCTTACAACTGTCATAGAATCTGTCATAGCTAACAACACTTACAGTTGTAAGAGAATCTATCATAACTAGCTAAAAATAGTTGATTCTCTTACACTTTTTCATAACCCAACTTGGGTGCCAACATTCACCCATGCATTCAAAGATGTCTTATGATGTGTCATAGAATTTGTCATATGTCATAGATTCCAAAGTGGGATGCCTATGTACACTTGGGATGATGATATGCCATCCAGTCACATCCAACGGGGATGCCACCCAGTTGATGGGTCCCAATATGTGACATGACATCATAGGCATTTAAATAATACAAATAAATACATAAATTACAACAATTAAATCAATGTTAGGATTTTAAAGTTGAGACACCTTAATCCCAACATTCTCCCACTTGTTGAAGACCTGCCAAGAGTCATACGAAATCATCTACTCAAGGCCCCAAGGCCCATGGAAATGGAATACCATATAAAATTCTTCATGCTCACTGGTTTTTCCAGTGCATCTGCAACATTCGTCAAAGTGTCAACCTTTTCTAGGTTCACCTTTCCATCTTCTACCATATCACGAACAAAATGATATTGTACATCAATGTGCTTTGTGCTAGCATGGAAGGTAAGATTCTTTACTAGACAAATTGCACTTTAACTATCACAACAAATAGTAATTTGTCCTACATCTAAACCAATATAAGAACAAAATCTCTTAAGCCAAATGGCTTCCTTATGAGCATGATTGGTTGCCATATACTCTACCTCTGTCATGGACAATTT